>CAIGRL010064038.1:0-10983 GCA_903798325.1 Fraxinus xanthoxyloides | reverse complement strand
AAGAAATTGTTAAAACTAAAATTAACTAAAATGAAAGTAAAAACATTCCTTGGTACCAGGGTCAAAAACTTGTTCACTATGAAGTGCAAACAGCAAGTGTACGGGTCGCATTCAAGTAATAAAGTTGGCTTGTCTGTTAAGGAATGTTTACTTTCGATTATACAACTTTAATCAATTTAATTCTAATAATAAAAAGAAATACACAAAATTAAGATCAAATTTAAAAATAAGGGAAAAAAATAACTAAAAATCTACAAAATAAGAAAACATAAATACTTGAGAATTTTGGAGGAAAACGTGGTTGGGATTCATAGTGTTGCTTAACCGTCACCTAATTAACTTCATCACAAATCGATTAACAAATTACTCATTTACGATATTAGATCCAATTTTCCAATTTTCGCTAATTACCTCTATCGAGCGAAATTAGCCCTAATTAATTGGTTTAACCTGTTATATCTCTATGTCGATTAAAACCAAACAAACACATTAAATCTTTATGAAAATAGCTCAATGAGTCATCTATATATATATATACCCTACAAGAACTTAAGGTTTTTACTATTTGATCTAAAATGCACAATCTTCTCTCGAACGATGTACGAATTACTAAACATAATAAATCATTGGCTACATAAATAAAAATGCAACTAACACAATAGTAGATACAAATTGAAATAAGTTTTTTAACATTCAAAAGTAAATATTGAACTTAATTAAAGCTAGGTTAAGCTACATAAAAAATTCCAACACAGAATTTAGCTCATATTAAATACATGGTAACAAGTGAGAGTATTTATACAATACATCACACATGATAAAAATAATGGAGAAAATATAAGATGAAAGAAAAATCCTTTTTGTGGTTGGATTTTTGAAGCAATGTATGGATTAGTCTTGATTTCCCCCAAATCTCTTCAATTCCTTTGATTAATTCTCCTAGTTGTGCTCTAATTCTTCTCCAAAATACCAAGATAATACAAAGAAATAGAAAAGAAAAGAAGAAAAAAGGAAGAAGAAGAATGAAGAATGAAGAGAGAAAACAGAATAATGAAAAGAAGGTAAAAATGGCTTATAACAATCTCTAAAAATGTGTCCCAAAAATTGTCCAAAAATCCCTCAAAATTTGGCAAAAACAGAAAAATTGGCCCTAGCTGGGAAGCAAATCCTGTGCGTAGGCATTGCACTTTGCTTTCGGTTTAGTTTTTAAGCCTCTTCGACGCATGCCATTTAAGCCTCTGCGAGCACGTCTTTTCTCTTTTCATTTCGTCCAACTTAGTCTTCCACTATTTGCATGATTGCTCCCCAACTTTGATCTTGTACAATTCGGTCCTCCAATTTTGACTTTTATTTCAATCATGCGCTTAATAATTTGCATCCAAAGTCCTCCAACACTCTAACTTGTGCACTTTGGTCCCGAACTTCATGTTTTCGTCTTATTCTCTTTTCATTTGGGGTTTATGATCTATAAAAACCAAAATTACCTAATTGTGAGTCAATATCCGTTCTTTTTATCAATAATAAGCATATTTGGATATTATATAAGTTTGTTTTTCCACCCTTATCAATCAGCAAGAGAGATTTGTTGGGAAATTTGTTAGAAAGTGTGTTTTCTATCCACACCCGGTTCATCCGAGTTGTAATTGTTAGATATAAAGCTTTTCTCAGTACCGAACTGGTTTTTTCCTTAATGTTATATCCTTGATTTTCCAACAAAACAGATCTTTTCATAGATGTTTGATCTCAAGGAGTTGCACAGACTGAATTTTTCAAAGTAACATTGAGTATTAGTTTTCAAACAGATCCTCCCATACAATTTGTAAGACATGTTTTAAAGATCTATTATTTTTGCGTCTTGTTCTTCCATAATGGATCATTACAATTCGTTCAAAATGAAGTTCCCATCTTAAAATTGAATAGGAAAACAAAACCAGCATGCCAGAAAATGTTCCTGCAGAATATACTTCTTGAGGAAACCTCACATTTTCTTCTGCATTTCATTCAACAAATTCGTTGCCCAAAATATAACAATTATAAAGCATATCATCTACTAATACGGGAAGAGAAAATAAAAATACATTTACAGAATCAAGAATGTATTTATTTTCAAATTAATCAGTAAATTGACTTACAATGGATAAAAGTTACAGACACCGGCAAACAAACCATCCGATACATGGACCAAACTCACATCTTAATACCTTAATTACATTATACAAAGATGGATTGACACTGGCAGAGAGGAGAGTCCAATTAGAGATTTCCAGAATTTTCCAACAAGTAAAATATCAACGAGAAAGTTCGTTGGAAAGAATTTATAATCCCGTTAATATATCCCAGTGAAAATGTGCAATTTTAGCACTGAAAGAACAATTATAGTAGAGGACAACACAAAGCTTACTTCTGATTTTGTTCTACCTTTGACCGAATCTTCTGTTCCAACACAGAAATCTGTGTCTCCAGACTGAACATTCTGTTAAGAGCATGCATATTCTGAAGTGTCTCGTTCAATGTCCGGCTATCACTCCCATCACATCTTAGATGCTGCATCGGACCATGAAGGATCTTGTTTACAATCCCTCGACTAAGATCATCGACCGCCTTCCTTGTCTTCTTCGGAATGTCATCACCCATTTTAGACAAGCATTTTTCGAGCTCTGCTGTTCTTATTCTCTCAGCATATGCCCTCAGTTTCTTGATAGTTGGAACAGTCTCTAGTGAATCCCGCCAGGCTTCAAATTGTTTTGATTCCTCCCCAATAATCGCCTGAGCTTCCATTGCCTTCCTGAGCCGATCCTCTTTATTAGCAGCCACGACCTCCTTAAGATCATCAACATTGTACACTCGTGCAGTCTCAAGGTCGTTAACACATGAACCCACATTCCTTGGAACAGATATATCAACGAAAAGCCTCAATCCCCCAACAGTATCACAAACAGGTGGTAGGTCTGTCACATGCTCTTTCAAAAACAATGGGGTTTCTGATGCAGTGCTGGTAAAAACTACATCTGCTTCAGCTGCAAAGTTTAGCATTTCTTCCAGCGGTTTGTAAATTATTTCAACATCCTTAATCTCCTCACGAATGGCAGCAACTCGTTCTTCACTTCTATTTATGACCACCATTTTTGTGCACCCTTTGGCCACCAAGTGTTTGATCACAAGCTTCCCCATCTTCCCCGCACCAATCACTAACATCCTCGCAGTGGCATGGGAGGATTCAGGAAGCTTCATCAATGCCAATTCTACTGCAGCTGAACTGACAGAAACTGCCCCAGCTGCAATGTTTGTTTCAGTTCTAACCCTCTTTCCAACAGTGATCGCGTGCTTAAAGAGGCCACTTATGTTCCTCCCAAATCCCACAACCCCTTGTCCAACTTTGACAACTTGTTTCACTTGAGCAAGAATTTGGCCTTCTCCCAATACTAAGGAATCTAGTCCAGCTGATACTTCAAAAAGGTGCTGTGTTGCATCTTTGTCATACAGCAAGAACCTGTGCTGACAAATCTCTGAAACAGGGATTCCACTAGTCTGGCAAAACATAAAAATTTAATTATGAGAAAAACCAACATAAAAATTCATACTCTATCTTCGTAAAAATGAATATGATGAGAATCAGGTCATTCGTAAAACATATGCAACAAAGTTAAGTAGACACGCTGGAAAATCTTCTATGCCCATCCCTTCCAAAATCTAGTTCTGTTGCTAGAAAAGAAAGGAGAGAGAATATACGGAGACGTAAGAAGCCAAAAGCAATAAATAGCATCTTATTGAACATGCAGGAAAGCTATGAAAAATTGATTATTTCATTACTTTCTATGTTAATGAGAATATGTGAACAAGGGGATATTCCTGATTGGGAAAGAACATCTCAGGTGGTTGAGACATGTTTTGCATAAACTTTTAGAGACTGTTGCATAAGAGAGACATGATATTGGTTGAACAAGTCAGATGAGAGAGGTACACCAAAACTAACACGACCTATTGTAGTTGCATCTTCTAGTAAATCCAGCAATGAATTGAAAGAATTATAAAAGATGATTAACGTAGCCTCCTCCAAATCTATTAGGAAGAAGGCTTAGTTAGTTGTTCTTGTCGTCTGTTGTGTTAACGTTGAGCAAGGTGAACTATGTGACAGGTTACTAAAATTGAGATAATAGTATTTCATTATCATCTAATAAGAAAATTCCAAGATTCTCGATAAAACACAAAAGAAAATATTACTCTAAAAGAGATTACCTTTGACATCCATTCAGTGACTTCTTTAATGCCCCGATGGCGAGAAAGAGCTACAACGTAGATTTCCATTCGGTTACAGGTGCTAAGAACAGCTGCTTCTTCAATATGATTCAGACCACATAGTTCCCCAATAGCTCTTGGCCACTCTGCTTCAGGAACAGCGAGTTTCTCCCGCATTTCAACTGGTGTAGTATGGATACTGAGTCCAATCACAACGATACTGCTCCTTTCTTTTGTATATCCTTAAATCGCATCAAACAAATAGTTCAGGAACATAAAAAACGCATAGATACTCGTGGAAAATGCTAAAATGAAGAAGAATTAACACCACATAACAGGGGTTATAGCGTCAATAAAGTCATAAACCAAACATAAGCAATGGCAAAACCTCAAATCGATGTTCGCTACATAGTGCCGGAAAGCACTGCACTGAACAGATGATATTTGGACTTCATTTCCTAATTTAAGAGCAAGTTTGGTTGTGTTTGAACATACTTTTTATGAAATTATGTAGAGACATACTTCCAAAATAGTAGGTTTTAAGCACAACCAAACAAGCTATAAAGAGGAATGCTGGTCTGCAAGCATTGAGTATCACAAATAGCATTTTATTGTAGTAAATATAATAGCATTATGAAAACATCCTTAAATTGACTGAAAAAAAAAGAGACATTTGTTTTAAGGTTCCAAAAATTGATCAAACGTGTTAATTATATAAGAAAATTCTAAATATCCAAAAATCGTTTATATTGAAGTTTCACAGAAGAAAGGCAGCTTATCATGATTTCTATAGTAAAAGGTAATAACATGACCGGTCTTGCTTGAAAGCTGGTTTTTTTTTTAGCACAACCAAACATCTTATATTTCATTAATGCTTTCATAGGTTCATTGCAATTTTATAACAGGTTGATATTATCTCACATTAGAGACATTGAGAATGAATTTAGAAGGTTAAAATGAAAATGCATCCACAAATCATCAAAGGCAATGTATTAATCCAGATTATCCAAAAAGGGGTTGCTCAAACGAAGAAAAATTCATACTGTCAGCAGCTGAGGTTTTGAGCTGTTCGAGAGCCGACAGACTGGAAGCCGAAGCCGCATTTGTCGAATCCACTTTGTCGCCGACGGTTTGAACAAAAGCATCTGAAGCAAACTCGCAGCTGATGATCCTGGAATTGCTCCTTTGATTCTTAATCAAATGACATCGCTTGGGCCGAGCCACAGCCACAGCCGACTTGCAGAGCTGTCCAACCGTCGCCGGAGAAGCCGAGGCGGAAATCGACATTGAAGACGACGTCGTGTTGCTGACCAGCAAAGTCTCAATCTTAGCTCCTCCAAACGTGCTCGAAACAGCCATAGACAGCAATTCTAATCAGCAAATCGAAATAAAATTATAATTAAATAAAAATTGAATCCTAACAGCCTAAATTCCGAAATTATCAAGAACAGAGAATTATGGGGTTCATAGATTTTAGGGGCGTGTGGTGTTCAAATGAAGCCCTTTCGATCTTTGGGAAGAACGATGGCTCTGATTGGTCTGTCTTTTATTTTTGATTTCATTTTAATTTATTTGGATTTCTTCGAGTTGTGATTGGTCAATTGAGAGCACGTTTTATCCACACTCACCCACCACCACCACCACTCAACTTTACCAGTGGGATCCACCCAAGTATGAATTACTATTACTGATTTTTAATTTTTTTTCTTGAATATCTCCCCACAAAATAAAATAATTTATTACAATTCCTTTTGTACTTTTATTTAGAATCTAAACTTTGTGTTTCGTAATCTTCTCAAATGTTGCAACTACTTATTGTTTTCAATACATTTATTATTCTTTTTAATTTCTAAAACTTGTCAACTCACAAGTCCCACATAGATGTTTATCATTTAAAATAATTTATTCTAAACTTCTACTTTACTTTTTATTGTCGTGAAAATTAAGTTTACGGCTTCTTAATTTCCACGATTCAATGGTTTTCAAATTCCAAATTCTAGTTTGTAATCTCTTAAAGCATCATCTATGCTTGTCGATATTATTTATTAATTTTGAGAAAATAAATAATTCTCAACTCTTTCTTAGACTGAATAGAAGCTTGTGATTCCTATGTAAAAGATTGTGTATATTTTTTGTCGAGACAGATAAAAATGTTCTAGATGTCTTGAACATTTGATACTATTTTTAATATGGAGAATCAACTTCATAGTCGGACCTGAGGAGAGTTCGAAGAGGCCGCCACCTTAGGCCCAGTTCTTTAGGGGGCCTAATATTTATTTATTTTGGCTTCCTTCTTTATTATAAAAACACATTGTTGTTTGTACTTATTTAACCTTGTTCGACTGTTCCAAATAATGAGATTTCTTCAATAATGATATCGTAATTATATACTTAATGTCTGAATTTTGAATACTCATTCCATTGTGTAACACCCCCTCAGTATATATTCATGCATCATTACACACACACATTTTTGTTGATCTGATTGTTTATTAATCCTAGTTTTTTTAACTGCATTGACTGATAGATTTTATATATTTAACTAATTACTGTATTGTTTTATCTCTAAATTCAATTATATTTTATTTTTCAATATGTCGTTTATCAGATTATTGATTTGTGAGTGGGATTGAATTTCTTTTCTCGGTCTATAATTTGTTACTAATTAATGTGAATTTGTGCCTTCTATAGAGTAATTGGGTGCAATATATAGTTAAACTTCTTAACTATTTTTAATATTCCTAGAGACCCATCTTTGAAACTTAATTTGACATTTTAACCTTTTTGCAAAGTAATCTAAGGGTCACGCCTTGCATTGGACTTAATGAGTGGCAAAGATAAACTCTCGTGTGACATTTTAGAAATATGTAAATCATTTATAAAAAAAAAATATTAAAAAAATGGCGTCATAAAGAAAAAATTTGGTTAAAAAGCAGTTGAGCCTATTTGTTTAAAAAAATGGCGTCATAAACAAATTTTAATGTTTAGGGTTTGTTTTATATTGATGAAAAATTAATCGATATTTGTAATTTTTTTGTCATATTTATCTGTTTAGTTAATTATTTTTACTGCCTATTTGGCTTGGATCAATGCACATACGAGTTTTAAAACAATCGTAAAATTGAAAATCTCATTGAACTAACTAGTTAATTGGTGTTTCTCTTTTAACGTCTAAGTTACATTGAAGAAGAAATAAGAAAATATAATTTTTTTTTATATCAAAACTAAACATATATAACTAAATTTTTTTACTTTTTTCTAGTGAATATCCAACTAAGTTTTTAAACAACGATAAATAAAGTAAAATTCAATTGAACAGATCCTTCACAATCACAACATCTCATCTTAAATGTTGTTTTGTCTTTCTCTTCTAACATGAGAGTGAACCAAGACATAGTCCATGAACAATATTTTAGACTAAAAATAATTGGAAAAATAAACAAGTAATAATAATTGAGAGAATATGAAAGAGGAAGAAAAAGATAATATAAGAAGGGGGCAAGTTTGAAGACTAGTGATGGAGAATGCATACAAAGATTTTGGGGTCTTTTTCTACCACAACTTCCAGTACAAGTTGTAGAAAAGATTTCAATATGGGGCCATGTTTCTATTTCATGGCTAAAACTATCAGGATTTTTGACAATCTTCTTAACCATATCTTCTTCACATTTCCTTATTATTAGTATGCTAGGAGAATATAATTACACAAACTCGTAGTTTATACCTTGTGTGAAATTTAGCCTCTATTTTGTGTAGATTAAAATTAAATTTTTAATAGATTTTGATATACGTTGATAACAATGTATAGTTGAAAAATTGTAAATTTTATTCAATCTGTATCTAAAATATTTAATTGTTGACTTTGACATATGATTTTTTTTAATCAATTTTTAATATACAACAAATAGGGGTTTAATGTTGAATTGCTTCATTTTTTTTTCCTAAGCAAAACACCAACACAAAAATACTGATGGGTGTTTGGATTCCCCCACCATATATATAAAAGCAAAATCCATGAGAACAAAGGGAAGTGATGTAAACCTAACCTTCCAAAACTAATAAAATGCGACATATGAAAAGATGTAATAAGAGAATGAGAAGTACTACTTCCAACACAAAAAACTAGTTTTCTCTAGTGCGAGGAAATCCATTCTATCTATATGCACAAGATCTCAAAATCGTCGTTGAAGGTCAAGGGGATCATACTTTTGAAAATGGCGCTGATCCCACTCATCAGATTCAAATGAATCGGGAATCTGGTTTCCCTTATGATAAGTGTGAAAGACGCAATCAATAAAGAGATTGTGTCTGATTTGTCTAAAAATGATCTAAATCACTCATGGTCCTCCATTCTTAATGATGCAATGAATAATCATGGGTAAATCGACCTCAACCTAAATGTCTGATAATCCTAGTCGACAAATAAAATTCCATCCAAGATTGCCTGTATCAACCACAATAATAAGGTAATCGCCATAATATGACAAGAAAGTTATAACGAAATAACCAACATGATCTTGATTCATGTTTGTACCACATGTAAATTTATCCTTGACTCATCCATCGTTATTGATCTTGTAAAATCTTGT
The DNA here is from genome assembly GCA_903798325.1 of Fraxinus xanthoxyloides. Lineage (NCBI taxonomy): Eukaryota > Viridiplantae > Streptophyta > Magnoliopsida > Lamiales > Oleaceae > Fraxinus > Fraxinus xanthoxyloides. Next base: position 2,158 of record CAIGRL010064038.1, on the reverse strand, counting down.
CGATAGAGTACGTTAGAAAACCAAAATAGGGTGTGTAGAGGAAGGAAGAGTCAATGAAATTTCAAAAAGATAGGTACTAGACATGCCTCCATACCACTAAATAGGCCAGAATGAGAACAATGTGAAGAAGTGAAATCATATGATAGCTCTCCCAATGATCCATTTAGGATCCATGTTTTATACACTAATCTATGCCTCCAAATAGTAATATTTAGGAGTTCTTTTGATAAATGATAGCTTAGTCTTGTGTATCTATTGTTCTTTAGGTAAAACTCAATGAATTGAAATGCAATTGGAAGAAAGGAACGAAAATCGGTGAAAAATGATGATTTCTATAAAAGGAGAAAAACTCCCTTGTGTACACCCTGCATGTGCAAGGGCCCTTTTTCACCTTCCAAGGCCAATTTCACTTGCCCATGCGTGTGCAAGCTTATATATTATGCATAGATATGGGCCAAATTTTAACAAATGGGGCCAACTTTCTTTTTGTGATCTAAACTCTTTTGGAACCTAATTTGGACACGTTTCATGGCCTAAATTCAAACACCTATAACTACAAGACAAGAGCTAAACATTCAAGCATCTCTTTCTCACATGTCATATCAATTCATATTATAAAATCTTTCAAGAGCGAATGGCAAATTCATCAGAAGTTGGAGAGGAGAACAAAACTGACAAAGAATTCAAATGAAAAAACATCAAGAACTTGAATAATCAAATCTAGGGATTGAAATCAAGACAAAAAAATGGATTTCACAGTCCTGTATTTCTGATTTTTCAATTCGTATATTATTTTATCTTTAGAAACATGCTATGCTAAATCTCTTTTGTATTGGGATAAAGATGAACCATATTATTATTTATTTTAATTCAAAGACCAAGTAGTTTAATTATCCGTGTTCTTGATTAATTTGTACGCTTTATTGAATCATTTAATTGCTTGATCGCCAATTTGATACTTAGTTGCTTATTATAGTGTTGGAAGACTCATAATAAATTTAAAACTTTGTAATTTCAACACACGACATGCATTGCGTGTGAAATCATACAGATAATGTAAATGAATGTGATGTGAACCCACGTAGCAATAGTTGTTACAGAACCCAAGACAAATTAGAACAACCTAAGAAAGCGAAAATCAATGTTTGAAAAGCTCAGCCCAATAAATTATTAAACCAAAGAACCAAGGCAATCACTAACAATATCTTGATCTCGTGATCACAAAACTTATGTATCTTACTTAAATGGTAGAATGCCACAAGAATTTAATTCTTGATAAGTTCAAAATCAATTCAATGAAGAATGAGAGAAAGCGATATGCCTCGCAATAATATCTCGCAAATTGCATATGTTTTTACAATGAATAGAATGAATCCTATTTATAAGGAACTCATAAAACCTACTTAAAACGGAATTAATTTTCAAAATATCAAGAATTACCATAAAATTAGAGTTTTAAATAAAATAAGATTCTTTTCAAAAGTTAAAAAATTCGGTGCCGAACTTGTAATATGTGGCCACATAGTGTATGGGCATGCAGTCCCATAGTTCACCCAAAAAAACCACTCTAATTCTCAGTATAGAGGCATGTGGTCGCATGCCTAGGGTAACTACGCGGTCGCATAGTTACTTTTTCCAACTTTCTCATCTAATGCTTGAATGTAGTGGATCCATCTTGTTTCTTTTTCCAAACTCAATATGAAACTTGTTCATTTGCTTGTTGTGATAAATGTTTTGTACACTGTAACTAAGTAATCCTATAGCGTCGTTGACCTTCTTTGCCTGCGACCTCGTCATTATTCCTTCCTCAATGACTAATCGATCCTTGCTCGAACTTGTCCTCGTATCCTGGATTACATCAGAATGTGTTACTTTGCATATGAATTCTGAATAAGAATAGATAAGGTCGTATTTAGAATAGGTTAACTTACTCAAGAAATAGAGATAATTAAATAAAACTGAATTATTGATTGTTATAAATACACAAATTACACTATATTATATAGGTCAAGAATTGGAAATAGGATATTAATAGGAAGATTCGTAGCTTCAACGCATTCATTCGCATATTTAGTTACAAATATTTAGATAACTACTAGAATAATTTAGATAAATAAATATAAATCTTTTTGGTTATTTTACGATTTTAATAATGGAT
>CAIGRL010064037.1:0-15470 GCA_903798325.1 Fraxinus xanthoxyloides | reverse complement strand
TTTTTTTAAAAAATTTTTTTTTTTTTAATTTTTTTTTTTTTTTTTTTTTTTTTTTTTTTTTACTTTTTGGCAATGGAAACAAATTTTATAACCAATTGTGGAAAGAAATATCAATTTAATGGACAATTTTCATGTAAAACAAAGCTAAACGAATACAAAATTTAAAAATTTTCTAGGTGGAAAATTATACCAATCAACACTAAATTAACAATTCCTACAAAACAATTTCTAGGAAATTACTTTCTCTGAAATTTATTTTCTTTCCATCCATTTTCCACGCTTGCAATCAAACGGAACCTTATTGGTTAATTTCCTATATTTCCATAATAATACTATTCATAGTGAATTATCGGTAGTCGCATTATGTGGTATAACTGACATGTGTATGTCACGTAGAGCAACTATTGATAGTATTTACTATGAATATCATTACCCTTTCATATTTCAATAACAATACTATCTGAAAATAATACAATCTTCTAAAACAAATTTGAAAGTACCAAATAATCCTCCATCATTATCTATTTTTTCTACAACAATAATGAACTTTTCAGTTCAATTTTTTCCAAAATATGAAAGTCCAAGAATAGCTAATTAAGAGAGGGGTGAATTGGTTTCTAAAACTTTTCCAAAAAATTAACTTAAAATCAAACACGTAATAACAAGATAGATTAATTGAAATAAGAAACACGAATATAAAGACAATAAGTAATAAGGAATAGAGAGTACAAACAATATAATTATGGATGTTCGATCCAACACAATGATTTACGTCCTTTGTTACCAAACTCTCGGCACGAGAAATGTCAATTTCACCATGTTGATTGACTTGTGGTGCAATCCAATCCATTACAAAGTTTCTGATGACTTACAACGTTGAATTTTCCGGGACCTTAACACGATCCACAAGTTTGAAGAGAATTGAATTTATAAATTGAAATCTTCTCTTCTTAAATGAATAATAATTTCAAAGTTGAGTACACGAAAAGAAGTAACCTAACACTTTAATAGATAGCAATTCAAATGAAATCTTCTCTTTTTAATGAATAATAAATTCAAAGTTGAGAACAAGAAGAGAAGTAGGCTAACACTTTAATAGATAGCAATGAATGAAACTCTCAAGTGTTAGGTGTGAAAACTTTGATATATAAAATGATTTCAAGAATTAGTTTGATCAAAGATTTTTCAATAACAAAATGATTTGATAATAAATGATACGAGAAATCAATGTTATTTTGTTCAAAGGAAATTCACTTTAATACTCTCTTTTTCTTTTTAATGAATGGCCAATGAGTTGATATTTATAAAAGTGAAAAATGCCAACTTTTATGCTAAACCGAGTGACCCAAATAGACGTCCGGAACAGTACATGACGATCCCAAAAAATAGCTGTTGAAACTTGGTCAGAACAGTCGAATTTTCGACCGTTACTAGCGAATCGGATGTCCGAATGGGGAGAAACTTTTCAGGCCAATTTTTTGTTTTGTTTGTAGTTGGTAAATTCTTGCATGATATTTTTACTAGATATTTCAAGGTAAGTAAGGTTTAATAGTTTTCAAGATTAGGTTGAAAATCTTATATTTGAAAAATAATTTTGTGCAAACGTTTTGATGAAGTGAATTTTTATCATGCACAAGAAATTCATCACTTGAACTTTCAATGTGTCATTGTCAAGAATTAAAGTTGTTTACCCTTACAAATGAGCTAAATAATCTAATTCCAATGTTTTTGATTGATTTGGCTCGAGTCCTCGATTTGTTGCTTGATTTTGAAATGATGCAAAGTTTGTCTTCATTTGTTTTGGCGCGAGTGCTCAATCAATTTTTATCTTGAGTTTTCTTGATCGACAACTTTTCGTCCAATGATTTTGCCTCCAATTTGATTAAGTTAGCAACATGTAATATTTGAAGATTCAAATAAATATTAGAGATAAACATAATTTGTTTATTATAATCAAAACATAAGATTTGACCATAAGGTCAACAAAATATCCATTTAAAGATTTTTTTTTTCTTTTCTAACTCACATAAAATTTAAATTCAACTCTATCCCTAAATTTTTAAAATGCATACACTATATTTGGTATATTCAATAAAATTTTTAAGTATCATCTAATCATTATCATAATCGATGGATATATTCAGTAACTCTCTTCATCGATAGGCTATTAGACCATCGTATCATTTTCACTATGATAATTCAAGAGACGCTATCATCTATGACATTTTCTAAAATTGACTAAAAATGATTTCACATTATTTATTCTTCGTATGCAATAAATTAGTAATAATATAATAATTTTTCTCGATCTCAATATTATTATTTTATTGAGATTTTATGCCCGTTTGAACCACATTATTGTATAATAAAAATGAAAAACATAGTTGTTATTGAAGCCCACACAAAAGATAGAAATTCAAAATTAATAACTTGATGTGATAGATAACGATCATATTTTTCATTTTTATGGATGAAAAATGAGAAACAAACGGAAACTTAGTGTAGAAGTTGAACTTTAAAATTGAATCTCAAACCAACACTAGTTGAGTTTGATTAGTTTATTGCTTCGAGCAAACCTAGATAGAATACATCTACTCAAGATGCAGTTGTCCCTATCTAAATCCTCTACCCAACATTTGAAGAGCCAAATCTCAAACAGTTCGGTTGATATTCAATTCTGCACGTTCTTGTACCAATTTCCAGCTCAAATTGTCACACCCCTGTTTGCCTGGCTAAATGATTTGAGGTTCAAAAACTTGAAAATCTCATCAATTATTTGAGGTAAAATCTGAACCCTTTGACTCAAACTTCAACTTGAGTTCAATAAACGTTCCAGGGTCACACCTTATGATGACAACTGAGCCCTCAAAGCTCAATCAAGAAAAAGTCATGGCGAGCATAGCTCACACTTGGCGTATTACAATTCCAGTGGATACTAGAACAGACAAAATATCATCCCTCTCCATCACTTACAGATAATATTACAACCAAGATTCTCGCATACTTGGGAAAAATAAAAAAGAGAATCAGATTTAGGAGCTGAACCAGGGTTTAAATCCTAAACTACATCACAACTTAAAATTACAGTCAATCAGCTCCACATTATTATGCTAGATGATCTATAATGATAAATCCATACCATCGCAGGTAAACGTAAGACGGCGATTTGATCAGATGGCCATGGAATTGCATAGATTTGGAGAAACATCTATGCTACCGACTTGAGTAGGGCATTAAGCACAGCTTCTCTAGTTGGCAAAGCTGGAATTGCACCTCTTTCGGTCACAGTCAAGGCACCACATGCATTAGCAAATCTCAGAGCATCTCTCAGTCGGTTTTCGTTCTACAAAAGAGTTGGAAGAAAATTCAAACAGAAACAAGAACATTAAAAATAGCGTGAAAAGATCTGTCTTTATCATGTGCCAAAATCGATGTACAGGAAAAAGTGCCTGAACAGTTATACTTGAGATTTTCGAATACGAAATACATGAATTTGAATATTTTCCTGATACAACCCCCTCACAATCGCGGGGGTGGGGCACGTCCAATAAAAAAACGTGGGTCCCTGTATTGTGGGGGGCACCCGGTGTACACATAGCAAAACCCTTATTCTTTTTATATGCAAATATATTAGATCTATAAAATGGGCCAATATAAGCAAGATAACCAGCACTACTTAAACGAGCAAAATAGAAGTAGTAGTCATTCGATCTGAGCTCTCATATAGAATTGCTCGGTGGCATATATAGCAGCGGGGCGAATTATTTTATCCTGCTTAAGGATCAGACATTTAATGAATTTGAAATCATCAAACAGCCAAGTATTATTCTTATGGGTATCTGTTTTATTATCTACAGAACCAGAAATGAAAACGTGAAGGGTGAAAACAAATATAAAGCAACAAATTTCCGTAACAGAACACAACTACAAAATATGTCTACGTTTCATCTATTGCATTGCTAAAAGTTAATACCTGAAGCAGTGAGATATCAGCAGCTATCTGTGTTAAAATTCCAGCTACAAAAGCATCCCCGGCACCTGTTGTATCAATGCAATCCACTCTCAAACCCTCAACTCTTCCATTGAACTCCTGCAAGAGTCAGAACTCCAGGTAATATCAGATATACTGCTATTACAAGAATGAACTGATCATGGAAAACTTAGGGAGGTATACATTTACAACAAAAAATTTGCTAAAGAAGTGGATACAATTGTTTAGCAATACGAAAAACACACATTTAGAAGCGCACCTTGGTGTAGTATCTGCAACCGTCTGGGCCTTCGGTAACTAGGAGTAATTTAAGATTCGGATGGTACAATTTGCGAACGACACTGTCATCATATGGATCTTCCCCTTGTGTTAAAAAGCGTATCTCATCCTCACTTATCTGATGAATTATGCCAAAATGTGAGTTTATAATTTTATTTCAAAGTTATGCAGCGATGCACATTGGGAAGGATATGTCATTGTGTACTCGTAAACTACATGTGGAGTACCTTAATTATGTCAGCAATGTCCCATATGCTAAGGATGCCTTCTCGAGCACTTTCTGCTGATGGCCACAATGGAAGCCGCAAATTTGGATCATACGATAAGACCACACCAGCATCTTTTGCAGCTTTTGCGGCAGCAATGTGGGCCGATTTGCAAGGTTCTGTAATCAAGCTTATAGAACCATAATGGAAAACTTTGGCCTGGTAAAGGACAACAATCAGTAGAATATCAACTTAGTTTCCAAAACAGTGGTACTGGCAAGATTCTCAAGTAAAGAGAAATTCAAAAAGACGTAAGTTTTCTAAACCAAATGCACCTCTACTTTAATAATTGAGATCTGGTAGAAAATTGAAGTTGGTTCCTTTCCCCCCTTTCAAAATTTTCCTTTATTTCGTTAAGCAATAAAATGTTTCTTCCAGCAATTTATCAAAGTTATCCTCACATACCTTCTTAATCAAATCAAGATCAAGTTCAGCTACTTGGAGCAACATATCAGCACTAGGATTACGATAAAACATGAATTCACGCTCCCCATCCTTTCTAAGTGTTACAAATGCTAAAGCAGTCCGAGCACCAGGGTCAAACCGCATTCCTTCATTGTTCACATTGTTCTCCTTCAGAATATCGGCAAGCATGTAACCAAATTCATCTTCACCCACCTGTACACACGGAATAAAAAATTGAAAATGATTTCATACACCTGTCTACAATTTTACAGAATTCTCAAAATGATAGGTCAAGTAATCAGTGAAACAAAAGAATAATAATGACACAAAATCAAGAGTACCTTTTTCATTGAATATCAAATGCTATTACAAATTCTAACCTGTGCTTGATGGTGAAGAAGGTAAGCCTAAATGCTTCCCTTCATCATATGTCTTTTTAGAAAATAATTACAATTTTAGGATTCACAATTTGCCTAAAAAGTACAGCTAATGCTTGTAAACCTTGAAACTCCTTAATCAACTTGAAGGAAAAAATTGCCCATGCAAAACAAAATTATTATCAATAATACCTTCCCAATGAAAGCTGATGAACCGCCAAGGCGAGCTATGCCAACAGCAACATTAGCAGGTGCACCTCCAGGAGCCTTCTTAAATGCAGGTGCTTCAGCCAAGGAGAGCCCACTTGTGGTTGGGACGAAATCAATCAGCATTTCCCCAAAACAGACCACAAGAGACTCCTCCTTTTCCAATGCCCCATCATTGCTTTCTAATGCTTTTCCTAATAAGAATTGAGAACTACTCCTCAAAGAAATTCTAGAACTATAAAGATGTCATCCAGTGAAAGAGCCATACAAGAATTGCCTGGCTATCTTTCAAGTTTATTTAACAACTAAGCAGGTTCTCTCTTAATATAGACTCTGACACACGATACAGTGAAGCATTTTGAACATCCATCTCCTGCCGTGACAGAATGTACAGCTATTATTTCTTTGGCTTTCCTAAATCCAGGCGACTGAGCCTAGTGGTGCTAGCGGCTTCTCTATCTCAGCTTCGATTGAAAATATTGTATAGGAAATGAAAACATCGTACCTTCCCTAATAGCTTAAGCTTTCAAATAACATGATATCGTCTCACCACCATGCATTTATGATAATTTCACTCTTAACACTTTATGAATAGATGAATCCTGTGTGATATGACTGTTGAGTGCTTTAACCCTACTTCAGGCTAAAATTGATCCTCTTGCATACTTCCTCATGAGGCGAAACAGTCAATGCCTGTCCCATATTAACATTACCATTGAAACTCCACCTCTCTAATAGACAATAGGGACTAGGGAGTGGCAATTAGTTGACTTGAATTGACCTGCCTCATCTTGGATACTTTTTCCTTTTGAAACTGAAAAACTATTTGACATTTTTCAATTAACTAAACTGCGTTTCAAGTTTCAGCAAATATCCCAATTTATCTACACAAGGACACATTAATCTAGCTTCATAAAACAAGAAATTAACTTCCTATCGGCTGTCCGTAACAGATATAAAATTAAGTGAAATCAAGTTATCTGGCCCAAGTAAAACACTGTCCAAAATACAATTTTGCACGCAAATATAACTCGAATAGATTCTGACCTTGAAGTCTGAAGCGTGGAAATGAAGCCGGCGATGGCAAAGAGAAAACAGGTGCTTTGACTTTGCACTGCCGGAGAACAGATGGCCCCAACGACCTACGGGATGGCCCAGAAGCTTGATAATTCAAGGAGACACAGCCGAAGCTCAAGGCGGCCGCGTGAATAGCCATTAATTCAGCTTAAAAGAAAATTAAACGACCTCAATTATGGGGAACTTGAGGGTCAAATCAAATTAATTTTTGGCGTTAAATTCGAAGGTCTGAAAGGGAAATGTAAGCAGGCAAATTGATTATATCGACAAATAAGAAATAAATTATATATTAAAGAATGAGCGATAATTCTTTAGAATTTTTCAGCTGGTTTTTGTGTAGTTGGAGTGGGTGGGTGGCGAGTTGGGCGGGGGTTACCGTGAAGTGCAGCGAAGAAAGATAAGACAAGAGTGCAAGGAGAAACAATCAAGCTATGATTGTTTGGAGTTTGGACATCCAATCACCTTTCAGTCTTTTGGGGGTGAAATATGTCCCGTTATTATTTCTCTATGTTTCGGCTTGTAAATGCGATAATCTTTTTAATTTTACATGGTTTCCATGTCAACGAGCTAATCCGATTCACGAGTCGAAAAAAAAAAAGCTCTTATTCGACTTGAGTTTTTTTGGGTCGAGCTCGGTCAAAAAAATGAAGCTCGACCTCAACCTTAGTGGGTCAAACCGATTGGATTTTTTTTAATGTCAAATCTACATTTTTATTTAAAAAATTTAAATTTATACTGTTTATATGTATTATAAATTAAATTGGGCCCGAGCCGACCAAAGCCCGACCAAAAAAAATTCGGGTCTGACTCGAGTTTTTTCCTAGCCGAGCCGAACCGAGCCGTGTCTGAGCCGCTGAGTTCTTTTGCCATCCCTAGCTGACGCAGAGTATTTTAGCTAGGGCCACGATCAAATTTTTAAAAAAAATTGTGATAATTTTTAGATTCGAAAATTCACCTTATAAAATCACACCTCGTGTATATTTACATTCGAATATGTACATAGGGTATGACTTTTCTGATGTAAAATTTCGAAATTTTTTATGCAAATTATATTGAGAAATTTGTTGCGGGAAAAAATAATCAACATAAATGAAACAATTGAAGATTTTGGAAAAAAAAGACGAGTTAGACGCCTATTTTTAAGACGCACACTTGATGCATTTTTAAATATTTTCGATGTCCGTTTAGACCATTCGATGTCTATGATATAGTTCTCAAAACGATTTTTCGGGACGACGTAGGCGATTTGTGGATTTGGCTAGTATACAATCGTCGGAAAATTTTTAAAATTAGCATGTTATCGTAATTCTCGAAATACTAATTTAAAACGACTTATTTTGACAAGTCGTAGCATTTGCTACGGTTGTCCGTTTCGTGCGCCATTAATGACATAGAAGATTAGACCGCGAGCACTTCAAAATGTTCTTAAAAATGAAATATTTAACTTTATGTAGCATCCCGTAATGAATTCTAAAATTGAGACAAAATCAAAGAAAGAAAAAAAAAAAAAAAGAATTTGCCCAGAAATTGGGAGGTCATGTGACCCCCAGGCCACCCTTGTGTCCGCCCTATTTTTAGTTATTAGATAAATCGCAAAATTACTCAGTTTCAGAATAATTATTTGACAAAAGTGATTTATAGTGTAAAATAGCTTTTATAAATAAGCATTTCTATCAGGATTTAATTCCGTTAAGTTAAATATTTTCGTTAACATGTTATATTAGAATGCACTAGAGTGCTTAACCTTTGGGGACAACTCTGCGCACATATGACTATAATTTTATGATTTCCAAATTATCAAGTATCATAGTATAAATTAGATTTTCGTAAATATTTACAACTACAAAGGTATAATTATATGAAAACTCTTCCTTCATTGAGATACAAGTTCATATATTTTGTCACGCATTTTCTAATCAGGTAGTAGTTGATTGAGCAACTTTTGGAACTTGTTGATTTGCCAAGGCGAGCTATGTGACATAACTAGATTGTATGATTCGTTGGTTTGATCATGTACTCATTATATTTCGTGGCACATGTTTATCATGTTGAATAAGTTAATTTGTGTTACACATTTTTTTAGGGAAACCCCTGTCAAAATTTTTATTAAAATAATTAAAGTCAAGGAATGTGAATTTAGTCTTGATGGTAGGTCCGATCCTTAGCAGAAATCTATAATTAGCGCATGTCACGCCTTGAATCCACAACGATGATTCTAGAGTCCAGAAAATTAGAATTATCATTAGAAAGTGTATTTTCCAATAAAATACTTGTTGACAATGTGTTTTTTATTCGCTGTGTTCTCACAGAGTTCAAGCATATTATCTACCACCAACGTGTCGAAGAATCCAAAATCTGGCAATTTACGGATTTTATCAAGTTGTTTCAAAGTTTACTGGAGAATGCCTAACATTTATGGTGGACAAGTATGATACTGTTTTTTGGAAAAACATGTAATCATGATCTTTTGTTCCTAGTTCTGCATTATGAGTAACAGGTTGGAACCGAATTTGTTTTGTAAGAAATATTTTTATTTTAGAAAGCGTTATATGTGGAAAAATATTGGTCATTGTTGCTTTAAAATCCTTCCCATACTGGAATTGAGAATCAGTGCTTGCATTCAATTTAAGCAACATGTCCTTTTTGCCTAAAAATGAATTCTTTAATGGAGAAAAAGATGAGCATATATAGGTTGGTTAGAAATGGATCTAAAATGGATGTCATGGTTTCTTGATTTCATTATTAGTATGGAACTTGATGTTGCACCTTTTTCTCTCAAGACCAATAACACAAATGATATCTGACTCATCGATTATTGCGACTTTTGAGCCGCAATCTACAAATATGCCGAAATAAATCCTAAAGTTTGTTGAATTTTATAACATCATAAACAACATCACAGGTGCCAACGACAAACGTGACACGTGGACCGCACACCTTAATCTAATTCCACAAGGATTCCTTCCCTATAATAGTAACACACATGTAAAGGAAAAGGGAGGGATTCTTTAAATTCTAATCTGTTGGGTTTTTTATACCCAATAAATCCCGGACAATGATGTTAAACCGATTATGAGATTATATTTCATAGGCCTCATATGATAAGTGAAATGAAATGTCGGCACTACAATCGAACAAATCAATCCTACAACCTATTCGGGTCATTTGAAGTAACCTAATTTAATTAGTATTACTCATGACCCATTACATTGGATGACTTTTTGGTTGACAACCCTTTTATGTGTTACCTATTGAGCCTTTATTACCTTAACCTAAAGCCCACACTTGATATTATATATGCTGCCCATTACTATTGACCGTGTGTGTGGGGAATTGTTTTGCTAGCCCCTTTTGTGAAAGAGAGAAAGAGGCGCCCTTTTATCCTAACCATGCTTCAAAACACTAGCTAGGCACGATGGAACACTCAAGAACATATTTGGTAATTAATTTAAACGACATAAGAAATAATTAAAAATAAAAAACGTGATAAATTTATTAGTAACTATATTACCATTCCTAATAAATACATTTAATGAAATAAATCATGAATTTATTGCTATTATTAATTTGGTGAATAAAGTGATATGGGCGTGTTACAATTTTGATGGCACGTGAAGGTAAAAGCAGGCCATTCATACTAAACCCGCTTTTAACCGAACCACGCCTTGTCAGGTACAAGTCTCCATCATAAAACTGTCAAAAGCGTGTGATTCTTAGCTCTTCCTTCCACTCCATCCTAAAATCAAACTTTTTGCAATTTAAAAACATATAAATAAATCCCCATAAATTGTGAGATTCCCATAAGAGATGTATTCCTCTACTCCTCCGGTGCAATCCATTAAAAACGTGTCGATATCCTATTGGTTTCGAATCTTTTTATTTATGAATAGTATTATCAAAAAGTGAAATGTCCACATGATGGAGTATATACTAATTTAAATTTTATGCTCGGAAAGTAAATTAATCTCCTTGATTTATGGAACAAATTTGGTAAGCCGATAACAAATTTGAACCGAATTAATTTAAAATTATTAAACGTATTTAGAAATATAATGATAATTGACGAAACAGGAGTGTAGAAATTTTACGTGGACGCATTCCAGAGGATCTTTGCTCTTTAATCCAAAAATAAAAAAATAAAAAAAGACTCCCGCATTAATCCTCTAAGTTGCAGCCGCGTGACATTGCGCGTACGAAACCGCGTAACCCCTCACTATAAATTACACACCCGCAATCCCTTCACATGGAAAATCTCTGTTGTTCGAAGAAATTTTCGTTGAATTTCTCACTGACAATGGAGAAAGACTCGAAAACACCAGCGGTTTTGTTAACCGAAGCAGAAGAAGTTGAAAAGGTATTCGACAAATTCGATGCGAATGGAGATCGCAAAATCTCGTTATCAGAACTCGGTGAAATTATGAAAGCGCTCGGCTCAAAGACTGAAGAGGAGGAATTGAAGCACATAATGTCGGAATTAGACACCGACGGTGATGGTTCCATCGATATTAACGAGTTTAAGGCGTTCTACTGTGGCAGTGGCAACAATGAGTTGAAGGAGGCGTTTGATTTGTACGACAAGGACAAGAATGGGAAGATCTCGGCGAGTGAGTTGCACTCGGTACTCAAGGGTCTAGGTGAGAAGTGTAGCCTCAAGGACTGCCGGCGGATGATTAGCTCCGTCGATGTTGACGGCGATGGCTGCGTTAACTTCGAAGAATTCAAGAAGATGATGAGTAGGCCTTCATAATAGTATGTAACCATTAGAATTTCTGAATTCTGACTTCACTTTTCTGTTCTATTGCAATTAGATAGTCGTATTAGGGTTTAATGACGGAATTTGTATATTCACAATCACAGTCCATCTTCTTTCCTTGATATATTGTTCTGTTTTGACTGGTCATGGAAGGAAAATTGTGGATTACTAATAAGACTTTCTTGCGTCTGCAACTGGTTTAGGGCAAGCATTAATAAAAAAGTGTTGACCATTCAATTGAATATGATCCAACAGATCTAAGAATTTTTTTTAGATTTTTAATGGATTGTTGATGGATGTTGCATAATTATTCAACGCGGAATTGAACTAGTGGATTGAGATCGAAAAAGCAAACGCGCTTATCTTTTTTAAGTGGTGAGAGCATCAAATTTCATGAGAAAATGGTACCAACTACTTGTGGCTATTATTTTTTGGGGGTACAAGTTAATGACAAAACGAATGCTTGGAGTATATTCTAAAATTTACACTTTGTGTTTGTTCATAGAAAATTACCCACGAGAGTGTTTTGTCTATGTTTAAAAGTTATTTTTAGAAAGAAATTATATTTTTATTCTCAATTATATCCTTTAATTTTTGGTTTATTCTTTGTGGAGGTATTAATTTGGTCGATCTTTGGCCACCTAACAATTTTAGTTTGCTAGGTACGTCTTGTAGTCGGATACATAGCCGAATTCATTAAATGGACTAACATATTTGCACAATGTGAAAAAAAAAGAAAAAAAGAAAAAAGAGTTCAACGACTAAAGTGCTACCTTTTGAAGTATTAGTGTCGGGGGTGTGCGAAAGCAACGAGAGATGAGGAATTGGGACTGTGAGAGGTGATCTTGGAAGAGAGGGGTTTTGAAATGAAGGCTAATTTTTTTTTCTTTTTATACCTAAAAGTTAATACCGTAATTAATACGTGGGAAAGAAATGTTAAAATACTAAGTGCATTAATCAATTTTATGGCACCAAGGCCGTACTAGATCTAATTTGCCCATAAATTAATGGGCTAAACACGTTTTATGGATTGTACCAGAATAATGGCCATTGGGATTTGGGCTAACTTCAATTAACATAAAATCAAATTCATACAAAATTTAAAATTATAAATCAAGTTTGGTTCTTGGTTCTAGAATCAGAACCGAACCAAAACTATAACCAAATGGTTTTTGGTTCGAAGAACCAAAACTATTAATTTTTTTGTAGAACCGAATTGAATTGCTTGGTTTAGTTCTGATTTGGTTTGATTTGGTCTGGACATTTTGTCCATCCCCCTACTTTACACAGTTTATTTTGGCCTTTTGGTATTGACATTTGTTCGGAAGCAAAAGTCTCTCTTATACTGTTACTAGTTTTTAACCGTGCGATGCACGTTATTTTTAAGGCGATATTAATGTTTTATGTTAGTATGTTGTTAAAAAGATATAAAGATTTGTGTTTCTTTTGTTAGTGTGTTTCTGAAGTATTACTAACCTTTGAAATTCAATGAAAATAAATCGGGAACTTGCGCGTCTAATATAAAACAATTATCCTTTAAACTAATATGTAGTTGACTGCTATAAACTCTTAATTGGTATCTACATGCTTTTGTATAGCCTTGAGGCATGAACAGCACGAGTTGTAGATTGGTTTGGAGTGGGCCTAAATGATATACTAAATAGATAATGACACTGTGCTCATTGCTTATTGCAAGAATTTGGCATCGCATTTTGTTTTACACTGAAGAAACTACATCAATAGCTTTCCTATAGCTCAGAAATGGCTACATTCATCATTTTATCATGTTAAATCAAGCCGTGAAATAAACCATATTTTGTTTCAAAGAATTATTTGAAAACTTTACATTTATTTCTCATTGCAAAACCTATTTGCTGCATATATTTCAAAGGCAAATTGACGTATGCTTGCTATCAATAAACTTCCTAGTGTAGTCCTAGAACTACAAAGATGTGTGCAGATGTGAATGTCATCCATAAATAGATAGATTCTTGAGGACAACTTGCATTGAGTAATCTCAAATCCTCGAGCCATCTCTTAAAACATATTTTGCAGCTCCTCAATACTGTATGTCTTACCTTGCAAACAGAAATATGAGGTTAGTCACAGCTTAAAAAATGAGATTCCATGACACCAAAAATGTATTACAGTTTACAAACTTTTGCAAAGAGAATTATGCATCCATTAGTAAAGAGGGAATGGTCTTAGATTCATCACCTAATAAACTATTGATAAACCAAAATAAAAAACTCACTTTCGGGAAATAGAGAAAAGCTTGGACACCTTATCAAATTTACCAAATGGATGTATCTACAATGCCTTCATATGTACCTATTCATCACAATAATCATTAACTCCCATTTATTATAATCATGAATTTGGAAACATAAGCGATACCGGATTGTGATACAATCTGAAAATTACATAGCGTGAAGAGAAAAAATGAAAGTTGAAAGCTCAAAAACCCATCAATGAATATTTTTTTTTGGAACACGACACAAGTTCATTATTAATATTTGAAAGTGAATATGAAAGCAAATGTATAAAACTTAGAGCTAAAATGCCGCTTTATCTTTTTTTGATGTGTCGGGGGAACTACGGGAGAGTTAGCTAAATGAAAGTTAAGATGACTCACGATCTCGTCCACAAGTTGTGCCATGGCGTCAACAAACCATTCATGAAGCTCATGAGTCCAATGAAGTCGTTTCTTAGAAGCCAGATTAGGAAAGTTGTTAGCAATGTTTACTTAGCTGACAGGATCCATTAAAGTAGCACCATAGTTTTATGGCTAAATGCGAATTAATGAAGTATTATGAACTAACGTTCATATCGGAATACTCTTTGATTGATACAAATTTCATTACCCTATAGTTAGGGCTAGAAGTCATAAGCATAAAGTATATAGTACCTTGTAAATTTGGAAATTCATTAAAAAAAATTGTGATGGGTCATGATAATAAAAACAAAGCCTTAAGCATTCGAGACAGGTGGCATCGAACCACATAATAAGAATCGATTGTGTGGTTATGATGAATAGATACTATGCAAAACCATTATTTTGATTAATTAATGATGTATATGGTGATTGTGCATGATCGGAACTCTATTTAGTTTAGATATTATTTGATATTATCTACATCTAGTCTTTTGTATAAAAATGAAATGCCAAAGAATTACTTCCTTAAAGCAATATGACATCCTACATTATGCATTAAATGTGCACAAAATCGTAAATGGTAAGAAAAAGACCAATACACCGGTCAATGTCATCCATTTATGGTTATGTTTGTGTAGAAAATAACTTACACAACAATTATCTAAATTTCAAGTGACACAATGTAATAAAAGCAGCCAAGTGCACTCATCAACAAGAAGCCTTCGCAAAAACAATAAGGGATATTTGATGAAAAAGAAACTTGAAAGTGTAAATGTTATGATAAACGAAATCAAAGAAATCTAACCCAGGAAATGAGTCGGTCGTTTTATTTTATTAGCTATTACCTACAAACCAACAAAAGAAATCAATCTGTAGCAAAAATTTGGTGGACTAAAGGAATTGATAATTGCAGCATCTAAATTTTTCAAACTAAAAAACAGAGACCTCTTTTCTCAGTAAAATAAGTAGGTATCTCTATAGATAAAAGTCATAAATAACTGTTTTAGAATTATAAGATTTGGTTTCTCCATTTCGACAACAATTTGTAGCAAAAATCACAAAAGCATATCAAAAGCCTCCTAAAATATAGATATGTACTTCGATGTTTTTGAATAACATTGGATGTTTTTGCGAATTTAAATTCTCTTAAAAAATAAATTCGTTGTGCAAACATCACAGAAAGAAACATATGAGATAATATAGTAGCAATTAAAATGTAAGAAATAAATTCCATACTTCAATAAGAATGTGAAATATGGTCATTTATCAAAGATGAAAAAAAAAAAATAAACTGAAATTTATGAAAATGGATACGACTCAAACTCCACATGGATGCCATATATTCTATTAAATATACTTTTACCAATCTGGGGTACACAAAGTCTTAGCTACCAATTTTTTCTAGGACTTTCGGTAATAGAATTCGATTTCTGTGGCAATCTTGCATTGCGTCTGGAAA
>CAIGRL010063973.1:0-22061 GCA_903798325.1 Fraxinus xanthoxyloides | reverse complement strand
CCATGGTTTCTAATTGATGCAGAACGGAAGTTCTACGGTTTACCAACGTAATTCCCAACAAAGAAAATTGTAAATATCAAGAAAATAACCTAAAAAAGGGAATTGTATTATTCAGAAAAACAAAGAGTCTTTAAATAGTTTATAAAACTCTAATTTAAGTAAAAAGACCAAAATAGACATCCACTTAATTAAAACAATTAAAAACGCAAAAAACAAAAAAAACTTCTATTGCCCGGTAGACTGCTTTAAACTGTAAATTTGACACTGAAAACGATGTCAATCGGGGTACCCCGGATTGGGATGTTGTAGAGCGCTACGAGAGGTTTCTGAAAACATATTATAATAGAAATTTTGATACTGGTGTAAAAAGTTACGCTCGTTTCTTCGAAACAGCTTGTTTTGCCAATTTTCGGTCCAATTCTTCTTCAAACTCTAACGCCAATTGTCCTACATCACTAATTTGATCCAAAGTACTGCTACATTGCAATTATCCTATCACCCAAGAATCAAGCTCCCAGTGACTGTATGTTACCTCAATGCAAAGCAAAGATCCTTTTATTTTCTCAACAATACTAGGAATACTTTGATACTTCACTAATAGATGGTGGGATGAGCAAGCTAACATAGAGATTTTTCCAACAGAAATACACGACTTATTAAGATGGATTTCCAACAAAGTAGTGCTGCATATTTGATTTGTGAGTTTCAATTACTCTGTCATGAGAGAAAGTTGACATTGCATCTGGTTTTCAAGTATTTATAATTTTTAGTTCTTCTGATTTGAGCAATGGGGGAAGGGGTTAGAGATGAAACATCTTCACCTTTTCAAACTACTGCAATTACATTAAAAATTTACTTACTGGTTAATCGTGCAACATCACCCGTCTCTTACTGCATGCAGCAAGTGTAAAGGAACCATCCTTAACAACTAGCAGATGGTTAAAGAAATGTAAGTAGTTAACTTTTATGTATTAAACAAAGAAAACTAGATAAATAATACGATTTCAATCTAACCGCCAAACATACAAATGTAATAATTATCAACTTAAACATGAAAATTAAGCTGAAAACAGATTTTAATTAAGATCAATTCCATAAAAACAAAAGAAAATACTTGAATATAGAAGAAAAGCCTCCAACAATCCCATTCCCAAATAGCAGTACAAAATTTTATCTTCCCATCAGCATTTTCCTCAGAGTTCAGACAGTGTATAAATGAAAAACCGAACTCTTTATACTTACAATCAGGCATTATTTTCAGTCTACTCTTTTTCTCCCCAATCCATTGACACTGAAAGAATTCTTAGGCATACGCTGCTTCAAATTTCTACCACTAGCTCAATTCAATCAGCTTTCTTCTATAACCCGATTTTTCAATTTTCCTGTCTTCTTCCTCAAAGTCCATTCCTCAGAACAGTCGTCATCCTCCAAGGCTATCCTCTCCGGATATTTGATATTGTCCTCTTCATCTTCTACAACTGAAATCCTTCGCAGTCTCCTAAACTTTTTCGTCACCGGCAGAGCTAGCCACTCAATCCTTTCCTCCGCAAGATTCAATAATTCCTCGTTGGCATCCTTATACTGCACCAAATGCTTCCCCAAAATGTTATCAAACGATTTCACCCGACCCTCGCACCAAGATTTATCCAAAGTACGATAAATTTTGATACTTTTGTCAACAACGTCTTGCTCATACAATTTCTTCGCAGATTCAGGGGTTGAAGGAGATGAGGATAAATTAGGGGTGACGGTCAGTAGTGGTTTCTTGCGCTTGGTCTGGAAAGACGGCGGCGTTGTGGGGTTAGGGCTTGGGTTTCGGCGGGATGTAGATTTAGGGTTAGGTTCAGGATTTTTTTTGGAGAAGAATGCGGTGATTTTCTGCCTTTCATTGACCAACGGCGATCGACCATTGCTGGATCTTTTATTTGGGGCCATTTGATGGAAGAAACAAGGTGGTGCAAAAAGTTTCAAGGATAAAATGCTGGAAAGAAAATTATTTGGCGGGAAAGAAAATTCCACAAAGAGTGCTACTATAATTAGTTTTCTCATTTTAGTGCTATTTCCGCCAATGTTCGTATCTTTATCATGTAACGGCCCAGAAGAAATGAGAAACCCATTATGTCGGGGTTACCCAGAATTGGCAGCACCAGCATCTCCTCTCATTCCGGTGCTTTTCACCTACTGCACCAGTCACGCGCCCCCCACCCTGTATTCAGAAATCCACCGTCTGATCGGAGACACTGGTCCTGACCACTATTTTATTGATATCGAATGGCCTTTTATTTTAGAACTTCCAGGAAATCTTCCCTGTCAAATTTCCCACGAAGTACCTCAAAAAATGTCCAGCCTTTCCTTAGAAGTATCCAACTACTCTCTGAAAATCACCAAAGAAACCCAGTGGTACGAGGAGGAGAAATTGAAGGGAAGCAAGTTCGAGGTAGCTCTCTGCCCGTGCCTTCTTTGCTTGATTATTTTACGGATAAAATTTTACAGTGTAGTCGTTGTCAATTTCCATACTTTTTGGCATACCCTTCTCGGCTCTTTCCTTTTCAAAGACAATTGCCACCAGTTCCCCATCAGAATCTGAAATTCCTTTCCAATTCCAATACTTTATTGTATGACCTAAATAAATTTAGGCCCTTTTCTAGCGTTCCGTTTGAGGATTCAACGCCTTACGACTCTGAAGCCGAGAGTAGTGATGAAAGTGAATTGACTGTTGTTGAAGATGTGAAATCAAAGGCTGATCAAAAGGAGGTGGATAGAGTGTGTAAACTGATTGATGAAACATTTGAGGTGGATCGGAATATGGAGGTAGTTTTAGATGAATGTGAGCTGAATTTAAGTCATGATTTTGTGGTGGATGTGTTGGAGAGATTTAAGCATGCTCGGAAACCTGCATTTCGGTTTTTTTGCTGGGCTGCTCAGAGGTCTGGGTTTGCTCATGATTCTAGGACGTATAACGCAATGATGAATATTCTCGGAAAGAGTAGGCAGTTTGAGACCATGGTGTCAGTTCTTGAAGAAATGGGCGCGAAGGGTTTGCTCACCATGGAAACTTTTATTATATCGATCAGAGTTTTTGCAGCTGCAAAAGAGAGAAAAAAGGCTGTAGGGATTTTTGACATGATGAAGAAGTATAGGTTTAAGGTAGGGGTAGAGACGATCAACTGTTTGCTGGATGCATTAGGAAAGAAGAAGCTTGGAAAGGAAGCGCAGGCTTTGTTCGAGAAGTTGGAGCATAGATTCACACCTAATTTGAGAACTTATAGTGTTTTGCTCAACGGCTGGTGCAGGATGAAGAATTTGATGGAGGCTGGGAGGATCTGGAATGCAATGATTGATAAGGGTTTTAAGCCTGACATTGTTGCCCATAACACAATGCTTGAGGGGTTGTTGAGAGGCAAAAGATGGTCTGATGCAATCAAGCTTTTTGAGGTGATGAAGGCCAAAGGTCCATTGCCCAACAGAAGAAGCTACACAATCTTGATTAAGGACTTGTGCAAACATGGAAAAATGAAGGAAGCAGTTGATTACTTGGATGAAATGCTTGGTTCTGGATGTGAGCCCGATTGTGCAGTATACACTTGTTTGATGACCGGGTTTGGAAATCAAAAGAAGATGGATATTGTGTATGAGTTGTTGAAGGAGATGAGTGAGAAAGGATGCCCACCTGATGGACGGACTTATAATGCTCTGATCAAAATGATGACGAATGGGAAGATGCCAGACAACGCGGTCAAGATATATAAGAAGATGATCCAGAATGATGTTCAGCCGAGTATCCACACTTACAATATGATAATGAAATCTTACTTTGTCACGAGAAACTATGATAGGGGCTGTGCATTTTGGGAGGAGATGAAAAGGAAGGGCTGTTGTCCTGATGAGAACTCTTACACAGTTTTTATTGGAGGGCTTATAAGGCAAGGAAGATCTATTGAGGCTTGTAAATATCTAGAAGAAATGATTCAGAAAGGAATGAGGGCACCTCACCTTGATTACAACAAGTTCATTGCTGATTTTTCCCGGGCTGGTAAATCTGATATAATGGAGGAGTTGGCTCAAAAGATGAAGTTTTCTGGAAAGTTTGAGGTTGCTAATCTCTTTGCTAGGTGGGCTGAGATGATGAAGAGAAGAGTCAAGAGTAGAGATCCCCGTTACAGTTAATGGAATGTCTACCAGAATCACTTACATGGGCAACTTTGAAATCATTACAAAGGTTTCTTGGTAACAAAATTATTTAACTTATTTTCATAATCTTATTTTTAAAGAGAACCCATATAAGCTACTGTCATGCAATAGATGGATCAAAATGTGACTTTAAGAGCTCTGGCTAAAGATGTAAATGAGCTGCCCAGGATGTCCACATAGTTCCATCATCATCAGCTATTCTTCTCCCAACCAAACTAATAGTCTGGGATTCAACAAATGTTTGGTTGACAAGGTATTCCCTTTACTGGAAGTGGTATATAGATAAATGATATTTATTTAACAGACGCTGCACTGGTAAAGCAGTCTTTATTATTTCAACTACTTTAGTCTAGTAGTTGCTATGCTAACTAGCTGTTAAAACCCTACCCGTTGTGATGGCTTGTTAACATACTAACATCATATATTTCTTTATGATTTTTATAGAATTGCTTATACTGAAACTTATTGCACTGGGTTATTGGCTGTTCTTTTTGTTTTGTTTTCTTATCTACTTGACTTGCAATGGTTTTCACTGTGCAGATCATGCACTGTGGCTCTTAAGTTAATATGTTGCAATTTGTTATGCTGCAGGTGATGCATCCTCGTGAACATCATTTCACTGCATTAAAGAGGAATAAATAAATAAATAAATTATGATGCAATCATGGGTATTGGAAATACTATTGCAGGATATTGGATTGTCACTGAGATGTTATTGGTTACTTTCCTCTCTGTTGTATTTGACATTCCGAGTGGTTAGTCTCTTTCTCTTAAATTCTTTTCTTGGAACTTGAAAAGGTGTTGTGCTTGGTTCCAGGAGCGCAGTTAAAGTTTTTGTTCTAATTTGAGACTCAAACAGCATTTTTATGATCTTTTGCTATAACATCAAATTGTTTACTCAACAAATGTTCGTTGTGTATTTAAGTTGGGAATTGCAGATTACTGCCATCTTTATGCTCTTCTTCTCTATTCTTGCCTCCACGCTTGTTCCATTTCATGGTTTACAATGGACACAGAACTGTTCTAACTTCTGAGCGATGTGTTATTGTTCTACGCTTGCTGAAGATACATGGGAAGTCTTGTTTAACGATTTATTCTTCCTTCAGGAAGTGATTTACAGAAAATATCATGATCAGTTGATGTAGCAGTGGCAGTTTTTTTTTTGGATGGAATCCGTCCAAATTGACGTTAGATTATTATGTGAAAAGCACGTGGTCGACTTTTTCGGGGGCAAAACCATCATCAACCACCCCTTCATCTTCTATGCTGCTACAACAACTACCGCTGCAAATTGGGGGAGCGGAGAGACTAAAAATGATTTAACAGAAATTGAAACTATTGGGACTAAATTGCCATTGTTACCTTGTAATGTTCACGCGAGACCATATGATATGGATATGAAATAGACTTCAATTAGAAGTTTGTAATTCCTTATATCCAGGAGATGAAATTTTGAGTAGTGCACTATATTTTGATTTGTCTATTTATATTGTTACTTCATATCCATTCTTCCTATTAATTCAAAAAGTGCATTTCAACCAATAATCAAGTAATGGACACTATCAAGACAAACTAGGCATTTTATTTTATTTTTTGGGGCAAAAAGTAATGAATTATCCTGCTTATACAGAATTGTTTCTTTAGTATATTTTACCAATACTCACAAATGTGTGGGACCCACTAAATTAAAAAATGAAAAAAACCCACCCTCTCCTGCATTACGAGTATTTGTGAACCACCGCCCCTCTCTTCTGTTAGTGTAGCAATGTTCAAAAGTAATATATGCCTTATAATTGTGCAAGAGTAAAATTGTTTCAGATAATCTTTAAAATTTTTCCAGATTTTGTTCCTATCATGGTTTAGGACACATTGTTGCCAAACATTCTGAGAATAACGCTCTCCTCCATTTGAGTTCGAATTCCTGGCCAGCACTTTCTTGGTCGAGCTCGTCACATCGGATTTGCCTAGTGCGGTTTATCTTTCCTGTGTGATTTACAGGCTACTGCACATGGAGAGGGGTTTACCCAGTTTGCACGCACGAGTAACGACTACGGGTTCATACGTCAACCAAAAAAGGCCTTATAAAATTAGGTGTTATATACAAATTCTCGTAATATGTGATACATAGATCACTATGGTCGATTTTTGTCTATAATTGACTAGTCGATTTTATCGTTAAACAAACTTGTAACATTACACTCGCGCTTTTATTTTAAAAACAATTACTACTACAAAACATTGAACACAAGAAAATAATTCTTGAAACCAGAAAAAAAAACACAGAAGAAATAATTCTTGAAATACAAATCCAAACACAACCTAAGTGTGATTCTTTATTTATTAAACCTCCTCAGGATGCAATTTCTTGCCTTGGACAACATAAGAAAAAGAATAAGGATTTTCAAATCAATTAAGCTACTTATACTAAAATTGTTTACACATTTGTCAACAGATGACGAGGTCATGTCAAACTTTCTCTCAAACTAATTGTATACACAATTAGATACACAAATTCAATAAGATTTTTCCCCTATGTACAGAAAAAATGCCATAGAATTTGGCCTGTGGCCAGAATACATACAAATGCACTGGACCTATCATGTATTTAAAAAAATAAAAAACGCGCATGACTCATAAATGTGTATAGTTTGGCCAAATTCTGGTGGCCTTCTTTCTGTACATCCAGTCCGGTTGCAAATTCTATTACGTATACTTTCTTCCTGACTCTTACGAAGAAACCAGAAAAAACAAAAAATGTTGAGAAAATTAATCCCAGAATTTAAACTTACCTTTTCAAGGATAACAATAATCCCTAATATTAGCAAAAATAAGGATATATCGAATCCCTTTAATTGAGTTTTTTAAGGATAGTATATAAGTACTATGGTCTGACTTTCCATTATAAGGAATGTGAGAACGAGAATAAACGTTTCTTCAAGCCCAAGGCATGCCCCCTTTTCCTCTATTCTACAATACCTATTTCTGTGTTGTTTTTTATACTTTTTGTGTCATGTTTTATCCGGTTTCTTTTGTTGCTCACGCATTCTACAATAATATTATGTAATTCCGTTCAAAGAATCTGAATGATACATTCTAATTCAGATGCCAAAAAGTAAGCAAACAGGCACTTCTGTATTCATTCCCCTTTTCATGCATCTCAATGCGACTCTAAATTCAAAGGTATTTAGAAGTTCTAAATCCCTACTGCAACCAGTTAGTTCGTCTCCTAGCTAGCAATGAAATGTTGAGACTGTTACATATTATGCAACTCAGACTGAAAAAATAAACTGCAATATTAATTTTGAATGTTTAAAACTTCGTAAGAAAAATATTGAGCACGTGAATTTCCTCGTATGTTAATAACTAAATTTGCAACATTCTATCTACACATTCTTGTGAAATTAACAAAACTTAACAGGATTATAGCGACTTTGTTACCTATTACACAGTATACTAATTAATTGTAAACTAAAATATTTAAGGTTTCTGTCATATAAAAATGACCTTTAACTTTATAGTGGCTTGTGGCAATAAACATTTTCTTGTGGTTCAATCTTGTATCAAATATATACGCATGATATAATTTCTCTTTGTGGAATATATGTAGCTAATATGCCACATTAATTTGTAAATTCCCAACTTTTCTCCATTCCATGGAGATGCAAGAAAGTCTATAGTTACCCATGGAAATCAAGTCCAACATGAAGCTTATAAGCTCATTTTAGAAGTTTCATGTCTACCTTTATGTTCAATGTTTATATTCTTTCCTCTTTTCTTTGTAATCACCTCTGTTTATCATTTTTTCTTCTGACAGAATTTAATTGCTCCATGCAAATTCAAAATCTTTCTGAAAATATAAAAAAAATCTGGTAAAAACTTGGGCTACATTGGGCCAAATGGCCCAAACTTATTAAAAGGAGAAAATCAATACTAATTTGCTCCCTACTTTAATTTACCTTAAACCAATTGAAGTGTACGATTTATATAAACAGTTGTCTTCATTTACAAAAAATTCAAAATTTGGAATCATATGTTTGATTTGAACTCAAGTTTTATGTCAAATAGGTTCCTCAAGTCACCCTTTCTTCTCTACCTAAATGGCATCAGATTCAA
Source organism: Fraxinus xanthoxyloides (assembly GCA_903798325.1). NCBI lineage: Eukaryota > Viridiplantae > Streptophyta > Magnoliopsida > Lamiales > Oleaceae > Fraxinus > Fraxinus xanthoxyloides. The sequence continues at coordinate 13,757 of CAIGRL010063973.1, read as the reverse complement.
TCTACATACACATATACATATGCTTGGAATCAGATTCTTTTCCTTCTAACGAAAAGTTCTGAATCCTCCATATCTTGACTAGCCATAATTTTATTTTCAACCTCATCAACTAAACAATATTCCAGAGGCGTATTTCCAGTAAGATAAGATGATGAAGGTGCAATTGCTCTCCCTGGCAGGAGTTCTTGTTCTTAGTTTCACAGGTAAATGTTGACGTATGAATCTAATTATATTTTTCACATATACTATGATGGACCTGTTTGCAATACTAGGAATTCATCGTATTAGCCACCGGCCACGCCCTAGTTTCTCTAGGACGTATATGTCGTGTGTTATCTGCAGCATGAAGTAAATATAGCTGTCACGTTAAGGGTCTGTTTCTGTTTTTACTTTCGTTCATTATGACTCTCAGGATTGGGGTACGAGTTTAATCCCTAGTCTACCACATATTATTGATTGCAGCTGAAAAATGCCGGCAGCTGGTGGGAGAAGATCATTATTCAAGAAGCTGGACGGAGAGATTTACATTCATTAATTGCTTTGACATGAGGTACGGGACCATAGCATGCATATTCAAGGAGATGATAAAGCTCTACTTATACTACGTCAGAGCAGTCCATGTTCAGAAAGTAAGAGGTCAAGTATCTCGAAAGGCGTTGGTGGATAGGTTATCAAAGGACCAGAATATGGACCAGGCGGTGGAGGCCTCGCGTGAAGAAGGAAAGGCGGCTGCGAAAAGAGCATCCCGGCAAGCAAAGCATGTGATGGGACCGATAGTGGCTTCGGGATGGGATTTGTTTGAGACACTGTATGTTGGGGGGTCTCTGGCAGAGGGACTGGTCAGGAGTGTTGGAACATTTCTCGGCGCATTCGCGGGAGGACTAGTTGGGGAAGGGAAGATTGGGTGGTTGGGTTTTGTTTTGGGAAGCCAAATGGGAAGCTGGACGGGTGGAAGGATTGCGCTTATGGCGTATGATGTCGGGATTGGCTTGCAATATTTGCTTCACAAGATGCCTTTCCTCTCTTGAATAGTCGCGTCCTTTATTTGTTATGGATTAAGTCTTAAATCTTTATTTACATTTGAATAAAGGAATCCAACAAGAAGTAAAATGTACATAACAATTATTGTGGTTTAGTCTTAAACGTAATATGCAGTTAACCAGTATGTAAAATTCAAGATCTTGGCAATAGAGTTTCACTCTTATCAAGGTAACTTGCAAGCTTAAAAAATTACTGGGAAATTACAAATCAGCTGTTAAAGGTACATGACCAATGCAGCAATGAAAATCTTAAAACAATATCTATTCATCTTTTAGAAGAGGAATTGTCAATGTTACTTCATATTTCTCTTCACCGCTTGAATTCACAGTGATGCTTGGCAAGTTGTTTACTTTGAGGGATGATTAAAAAGGAAATTAAAGAAACAAAATGAATCAATGTAAAAATTCTTAATTTCCGCTAAGACAAACAAATTGATTTTAGGAAGGCCCAATCAAGAATCACATAAAGTCAAGAGGCAATTTATATAAGAAAATATTGTTTACAATTAGAAATAAAATTTTCAACGCACAATAATGTACTAATAATTATCAAGCCAAGCCAAAATAAAAGGATCCATATTTTTGTCTGGTTACATCAAATGTGGGCCAATCAAAGCGCACTGAAATTAATTTTGGGCTATGGCATGAAAGTAACATTTTCTCTAACAATGTTAGAAGTTGGAATATTCAACTTATATAAATTAAAAATAATAAACGAATTTCTTTTATAAAAGAAAACATAAGAAGGGTTGATGACCAAAAGACTTGTTAAAAACGACTTTGAATATAGATCACTCTCAACTTGAACTGGGGTCATTAAACTTTAATTCATGGATTGGTGTCAAAAATATTGCTTGAAATTTTCGGTGAAAATAAATGTGACATATGCAACTGCTAAATTTACCCAACAAAAAGATCCAAAAGTCTATCTCGTCGTCTTTTTCCCAGAAATTTCTGTACATATTGTGGCCTCGTTGTCATTTTATTCGATTCTTCAAACTTCACCTACTCTCTGTAAAAAAAACACAACTTTTTCTTTGTCCGCCATAGAATTCTCACCTACGCCCTATCATCTACAAGACTACCAGAGCTTCGAACTTCTGTCATGGCTTCCTTCTTCTGTTCTACAAAATTTTTTCTGCTACTTATTCTTCTCTCTGCAGTTCCTGTAGCGTTCATAATTCATTTAGAAACTTCCAAGCCGGCCACTCATGTATACGAGTATCACAGCACCGGGTGGTTCCGGGAGTGCACCAAGTGGGACGAAGTTAACCGCCGATTCCTGGTCTCTTTCATGGAGGGTGGCTTTGGGGAGGTTCCGGTAAAGAAAGACTATGTTCCAGGAGCGATTTTGAAGGAGACTCGGGTGGTGGAAAACGTGGGTTTAGGTAAGAATTCGTCGCTCGGGTTCGTAGTGGACAGGCCGAGGAATCGTGTGGTTGTAGCCATCGCCGATGTGATCGGGAATTTGTACAGTGCGGTGGCGGCCTATGATTTGACGACTTGGGAAAGGATTTTTCTGACTAAGCTCAGTGGCCCAGGTGAGTATGTATACCTTTAATAACTGGAAGGATGCAAGTTTGTGGTGCACTAAGTTGATCACTGGTAAGTAGATAATTGGACCAATAAAATGGAATTTGCTTCTTAGAAGATTGAATAATATTAGACGGCTACCTTTCAAAATAATAATAATAATAATAATATTAGACGGCTACGATCATTTTGATTACATACTTAAATCCGTGATTTTTCATACTAGGATCATGTTTGAGTCCTATTCTTTGTAAAAATGCATTTTGAAATAGGAATTTGATTTGAAGGAGAATGCATGATTAAAGAATAATGAAATTTTTTGAATTTGCGTGGAATATTATTTTATTGAACAACGTGATGTGTGCCAAACAAGGGCTACATTTGAAGCCTCGTCCAATCAAAATGATAATAGACCCTCCCATATCATATATATTCACAAGAATTTGTTAAAGATGGTAATGAAATGTGTAGCGTGATTCGTGAAATAATCTATTTTGGCTTTCATTGATTCCTACATAAACAAATGAATTAATTACATGAGGAAAAGAAGTCCCATCGAACTTACTTTCGACTAATAGTGCAGCATTCATTAATTTTTGCCTTTCAATTTTCAAACTAGGCCACCAAAAGTAGTTGATTCCGTATGGTGGCTCCATTTTAATGAATGATATACTAATTGATTAATAAGGTTATGGTTCACATGCTGCAGCCATCTGTTTATTACAAAATAACTATGTAAGTGAAACTTTCCTTCTAGGCAGGGAATCATGGGACTTTGTGAAGAGATCTAGTTTCCTTTGTGCTGTGCTACAACTTTTTCTGTAGAAAAGACAATATTGAGAATATATATGTCATTGATCAGTTATTCATAAGGGTTAGAGGGATTTCTATAAACATTATCTTAAGAATGAATATGGAATTGATAAACAGTACGTTCCAATGATCTTTGATTATGCAGAGGATGGAAAAGCGCTTGCAGATGATGTAGCGGTTGATCCAGAAGGTAATGCATATGTAACCGATGTAAAAGGAAGCAAGATTTGGAAGGTTGGAGTGGATGGAAAATTCTTATACCACATAAATAACCCACTTTTCAGTTCAAAAGAGTGGTACAATAACTTGGTTGGACTTAATGGAATTGTTCACCATCCAAATGGATACTTGTTAGTGATTCATACATTTTCCGGGAATTTGTACAAGGTTGAAATTGGAAAGGGGGACGAAGTGAAGCTGGTTAAGATAATTGAAGGTTCTTTGAAATTTGGGGATGGATTGGAGTTGTTATCTCCTACTAAGCTTGTAGTTGCCGGAAACCCTTCACAATTGGTCGAGAGCTTGGATGATTGGGAGACTGGCTCTGTTGTGGCCAAGTTTAAAGGTGCTACTCATCGTTTAGTTACTGCAGCAATGGTGAAGGATGGGAAGGTATACCTAAACCACATTTTTGGTTTAGGGTATCCTAGGAGAAAGCATGTGCTTGTTGAGGCTGATTTTTCTGGTTAGTTAAATGTGATGTCCTGTTCTTGTCCCTTTTTTTCTTAAGGTGGGGTGGAGTTGAAGGGTTATTGTTGTTTTCTTCTTGTATTTTCGCCTTTTCACACTTGTGAAGTAATATTTGAGCGTTAACCGCAGGAATGCGGAAGTTTATGTCTACACGAATTATAATATATATATTATTTCCATAGGGAAAATCGTTTTTCATTGTTAATTTTGTTTTGCTATGGATTAACCCCTCGATCCCTCCCGAAGAGAGACAAAAAATTGCCGTGAGAAAAACCAAGATTCACACTGATGACTCAATTTTCTTGTGATCATTGAACCAGGAAAGTAATTATGTACCGTGAATTATTAGAATTACTTCTGTAAGATCATAAAATCTCTTTTTCCTTTTGTTTTCCTTCCATGAATGTGTAACAATAAAAACCCAGAAGGCCAGATTCGGAGAGGTTCTCAGGCCTTATCCCTAAGTGATAACACATCACTTGGCAGGATTTTATAGACAAATTACCGTCGACATGCATGCAAAATTAATACTATTTTATCCGAAATAAGGCTTAATTTTTCCTTGTTTGTCAAGTAAAAATTACGACAAATATCTAATCATCCAGAATCTGAACAAACATGGAAGTAGGCCGAACTCTTATTTCTGATATCTGTAATGGACTCAGTTTTCCATCCGTTTGTCCGTTTCTCTTGACCAACACGATACATCAATGAAACACACAAAAACATATAAATATTACCAATTAAAGATCGCTCAGCCATGAATTCCATATATGTTGTCCTAAATGAGACTGAGAAATTGCCTATAACCACAGACACACCACCATGACGATGGCACCTCATCAAGATTGGTGCTTCTTGGCTCGGCCTTGAGGAACTGGTGAACCATCTCTCTTTGAACCCTCAGGTTTACGTGCCCATGCAGGTGCTTCATCTGGACCATAACGATAATCATAGAAGAGTTCTTTACCAGCTTCAATATGCTCATTGGCAAAAATGCCAACACGATGATCACCGGCCACTGATATTACCTGCGGAAACGATCCTATATCAGTTCAATTACATCGTGGAAACTGCTATTGAAGATCATTGAAAAATGAACACCTTCGCGTAACAGTTTGGAGTGGACGAGTGATTTGCAAATTTTAGTTTGTCGCCATGGCGGCCGGCATCAAGGACATACTGCATACAGAACACAACAATGAGATCTCTGTTTTGGTTTTACTTAGCAATGAGAAAGAAAGTGCATGAAAATGCAAACAGTGAATTACAGGATGTGGAGAGTAATTACTATAAGCCTATAAAATGGTTAACAACCTTTATTGGAATACAACGGATAATATTCAAAGATATCAAAATATCCTTTTATGAGAGACTTTACTTGCCTGATCATTCAAGTCGAAAAGGAATGACGAATTTGCACGATCATAGATTTTTCCTCGCTTATCTGCTTCCCGATGAGAGATTAATTCACCAGTATACTCTCCCAAGTAATCATTTTTACTGACAGAATTCTGCTAATACATGTCCAATTTACCATGAAAACTTCACAAGCAACCAACAATAGGGATAGAAAAGCACACATCCTTTCATACCTTTAAAAAGGCTCCCCAACCAGCAACATCAGACTTAGCCAAGAGGATCTAACAAAAAGAGGGTTAGATAGCCAATTTTGAGAAAATCAAATGAAGAGAAATAGATGAGTAAAAGATTCAAAATTTTACCCTTTGCTGCTGCCTGAGAAGGAGCCTCATATTGCCACATTGACCTTCTCCTCGCCTTGGTGGTTCACCTAGTGAACCATCACCACAGCTGCAAAAGAAGTAGAAAATTTTCTGGACGGAACTCATAGACAAACAACATCAACTACAGTAATTTTTCCTTCTTTTTTTTTGGATAGATGATTACAGTACATTTGGCCCTAATAGGAGGTCAAATTTGTAACAGTATCTCTAGTATATGCAACAAATGCACATCCCAAAACCAATATTGTTTTTTCTTTCCTTCTCAATTAAAGGCAGGTCTTTTATATGGAGATTGGCACTGCTCAAGGTGAAAAAATTTATTCCCGTGATAAAATGGCAGTTTCTCAGTGATTATAAAGTAAAAGAGCTACTAATGCAATCATCAGAGTGAAGACGCCTATAAGATCAGAGCACTTTAAGGTGAAAGAAAATGGTTCCCCGTGAAAAGGAAGTAATATATATAAGTTGCTAAATGAGAACTCCATACCTAACCCAGCAATTTCTGCAAACATCTGGGTCGCATTCACGTCCGGCGGCATAACAAGGACATTGTCGGCTTCTGCATTGACTCTTAGCACAATGACATCCTCTGAAACGATTTTTGCAGCTTTTTGAGCACCTGAAAAAATTGAACAGCTACAGATTAACATCTTATTTCATTCAGATTCATCAAGTTGCAAGTGAAAAAAATCTACATGCTAGTGTTAATGATCTACAAACTGAAGCTACTTATCTTTTTCTAACATCTCACTGCCCCTTGAGCGTATTATATATCCTCAGAAGAATTAGCCGTAGTTTGATAAAACTTTATTAACTTTTCAGCTGGTCAAACTTCAAGTTCAAACACACATTTAATTGAACCAACAACTCTTATCAACTTTTAAACTATATGTTTCATCAACTTTTTTAAAAATCTGTTAAATTTTTTATTAAAAGCTTTGTCAAACAACCCATTAGAGAAACTGAATAAATTTTACAGTGCTGTGCTGTAAAAAATGAAATTGAGACCAACGAGTCTTACCTCAACAGTTACCTAATGCATCTATATTTAGGGTTATGTTCCAAGCTAAAAGTGCGTTAAGCAAACATACCATTTGTGGTGAGTTGCAGTAAACAGGATGAAGAAGCATATTACAAGAACAGCTAAGCCTTATTCCCAGTGACTTTGGGGTTGGCTACATTAATCCTTTGTTTTCATTTCATTGTTTCATTGCAACATCTAGAAGATCCAATGCACCTCTCTCTATTTTAATCTATTCTACTGTGATTGCATCAGTCTTGTGTACATGATTTTCTTTAGGCCTACACAGGACGTGCCTCAATTGCCTAAGTCAACATTACCTTAATCTATCCTCAATCAGTTTGAGCAACAAGCAGACTCCTAGACTGAAGCCAACGAAATCAACCCCAAATTTATCACTAGTTCATTTTGCACATAGTATTGGTTTAGTAATCATAACTGTTGACAAATCAATCCTTAGAAAATGGGAATTCAAGGCTGGTTCTTAGCCGATATTTTAAATTAAGGCTGATTACTAGTTGATTTCTGATGTATATATTAAGGCTGAGATTGAGAATATCCCATAGCTATAGGGCAGTATTTTAAGTAGTTATTTTTTCCGTTTTGTAGAAAACAAACAGCTATATGATTGTGTGGATTCATGATTTGAATAGAACAACAAAAATACACATTCAACTTAGAGCAAGAAAAGATCTTGAGTTCAAATCTCATCAACATCCATTTAAAAATGGATTATGCAAGTGTTGGGCTTTGATAAATAAACACTGTGAGAGTGCATGTTAAAAATAATATTTAAATGATGTACATGTGGTAATATTCAACTGCTTAAATTTTTAGTTCAAGTGGTTTAACAATAATAAGTTCGCTTTAGTACTCTGTTTAAACTGATGGACTTCAATAGAAATTGACTCAATGAACCAATCACTATAGTAGAATTCAAAAGCACAATACCATTCTATATGAATTGATAATTGACCAAGGTAAACACAATATTATATTCTCACGAAGAATTGAATGAATTAAAATTGAATTACCCGCAATATTTTTCGCAACAAGTTCCATTTTGTTGACAAGGGCACTCCTTTCCACACATAGACTGGCATCCACATGGAGTATATTGCTTATATGGCTGGTATTTCCCATCTGCAATTCTTCTCCAGAGTGATGGGTGACCAGCAGACTTCCAAGAAGGCTTAAGCTTCCGCGTTCTTCCCCTTTTACGATATACTCGTGACCTCACTGGCATCTCTGACTCCTAATGCATCCAACATAGAACTCGATAAATGTGAATGAAAGTAGCAAGGGGTGTCGCTAATTTGGTGCATACAGATTCAAAAACATTAATTTCAAAGAAAAGGGTGTGTGGAAGTTTCTTTGCCTTTTCTTTTGACTGAGAAGAAAATTGTCACAATACAGGGAGCACGCATACAAAGGTTATAAGACAAAAAAACCCTAACAGGTGTCACTTTAGCGAAAAAAACTCTTCTGACAAATCTTAATAGCAGATGTAGAAACTTTTTCTGGAAATTTTGTAAATTCCTAATTTTATATTTGAATTTACAAGACAGGACATGTGTAAATGTAAATAAAATGAAGTTACTTTAAAGTTGAATTCATTCACTCCCAAAAAATCTGATTTTGGTATGGTATTTCTGATCATACCAAAGGAAATCCAGAAAAAAAGTTCACTTCTGTAAGATTAAATTAAAAGGGTTAAGCCTGAAATGTAATATATATGTTAAAAAGACAATCAATGTTGTTGAACTTTGATTAAATGTATTCGATAGTCACTTGGGATTCAGAACGTTAAAACTAATATTGCTCCAAAAACTGAAATAGTCAATTTGTAGAATATAAGAAATCTTGAGCTGTTAATAAACATAACTGTAACAGTCAGGTTTTCAGTTTCCAGGAAATTGGGAACACCTGACTTGTGCAATTGCCAGGAGGAAAGGATAAGAAGATATAATAACTAACCGCATCCATGTTAGTTTTTCCAACATCTTGTAATAGTGGGTTCAGCGCAGAAGAAGATCCACGAGAAATTATTGCTCCATCACTCCGCATATAATTGGATACTTCTACACAAGTCTTCAAACCAGGTAGCAAGTTCCTTGCTATAAGGCAACTACGATCCATGAGGTGTGAATTAGCTATATGTGATGTATGACTACAATGTAATTGTGACTGACAGTGTTATGAATTTCTACCTCTGTCCAAGCAAAAAAGAAAAGGACTAGAGAAAAGAATGATTCTTGATTTATATGGCCTTACAAGCAGCAAGGCTATATTTGTACAATTCAGAATTTCTTCCTTATCACTGCCAACTTGGTGGTTCTGCTGTTCTGCCCCCAACTCAACTGCCTTCTAAACTTCAAGCTATTCGTTCTAGTATTTTGGTTTTCTAACTTAATGGCTTTAATTTAGCAGGAATTGATTAAGTCTTACCTGGACTTCTATCCAGAGTAATAATCAAATGAAGAACGACAAAAATAAGTATGGTTTGCATTCTATAATATGCAATCATCCTCTCTTTTTGAAAGTTCGCCTGTTACTGGAAGGTACCGTATGTGTTTCTAGTCATGTCTCTTCAAGTTGTCTTCCACCACGCTTGGGGAAATAAGAACTCTCTACCTAAGCAAGCTACTATAAGCGACATTTGGTACCTTAATTGGTGATCAGGATTGAAATCATATTACATTCATCTGCATATTTTACTCACGTGACTTGCTTCCAAATAAATTTGTAAGCAATTCCAATAAACTGGTAACGCAAGGAAAAAACTAGAGAAAACAATAGATCCTCATACCTGTTTTTTCCAAAAATCTCTATCCCCTTTAAGTACAAGTCTTTCTCTAGAGGTCTCCACTCATCATATCTGTGTGAACCTTTAGTTGAACTTTCCTTCAAAGGTAATTCTGCAATGTCTTTCCCTTTATCACTGGTATAGTCCTTGACCTTATTTCCACTTATAGGTAGAGGACGACGAAGTTCAACTGGATTTTGTTTATGTAAAATATGCACTGTATCGGTGGTAGCCATCTGGCGTTCATCTTCATTGGATTCAACCATTTCCACATCCTGGCCAACTGGGTTTGGGTTAAGGTCCATAGAATTAGGTGCTGCCAACTTCAGTTTCTTACTGGAAGAACTTAGCAAGTCATCAGAAACAAGCTTTGAGATTTTAGCCAATGTACTTGTAGGCTGTGATGTTCTCCACTCTCCTAGGAATTCTTGATGTTGTATTTGCAAGGGATCTATGGATGAACTCACGGGCAAGTCTCTTAAAACGTTCAACTAAAAACACCAAAAGAAAATTTGCCACACAGGAAAAACCATTGAGTTACCAAAGTAGACAACGTGCAGAATAACATTTTTTAGCCATCAAAACAATTAAGCGAAGCATGATAATGGACTACCATTAAGTTCCTTATTGGAAGCTCTAAATATTATGTTCCTCCATGGACAACATACTCAAATGTTTTCAACTTATACAAATACTTTTCTGCAAGCATTGAGCATATACACACTAAATTTGTAAACATGCAAAGAAACTCTTGTGATTTCAAATCCCTTTTTTTTATTATATAAAAGACTAGAACAACTATAACTACTGGGTTTCCCCAATGAAGTTGTAAATTTTAAGCTTAGCACAAACAATTATTTATCATATTTCAGTCATAAGGTAAAGATAATAACAAACCCTGTTCCTAAAATGCACACAGTTTGGTTTGAATAAAAGGCAACTGATTTAAATTCTCCACAGGCAGGATATGTAACGCTGTAAACTCCTACAATGGGCTAGACACTAATTCCGACAAAAATTGTTACGACTGAATTGATAGATACGAAAATTTTGGATCTTCCAACCCCAAACCCTATTCATAGCAAAAGATTTATGCATCTCATCTGTTACATTCAAAGTAGAGCATCATTGCTATTCCAGATTCTTATGGAAAGCCATACCTGAAGGTAACACCGATCACTACAAGGTTTCCCACCCTCTTGAGAATCAGATGTGTAGGATTGCTTCTCCCTCTGTCGACCAAAAATCCTTTAAATCAATGGATAAACGTCAGATATCCAAAAGAATCTGAATGAAGTTTTAGCTTACAGAATAAATAAGAATTTGTGGGCATGGATGCAAGCCACACTTAAATTCCTGTTAAACAACAAAAAGAAATAGTCAATTTAGCATGACTTGCTATTCATCATCCAAGTGATGGTAAAAGTATCTTCCATACAGTGGAATTCACGTATCCTACGACCACATACCAAACAACGACGACAAAAATAAAAATCAAACGAACGTAGAGCAGCAGTTAGGCTTTTGTCCAGGAACTCAATATCTACAGACTTCTGTTTTTCTGCCATTTGATCTATTTCCTTTAGATTGTTGCAGCGCTCCTGCATATCACGGGAATGAATTCATCTGAAGAATAAAGAAGATGATTGTAAACATACAGAAACTGCAATAACTGAAGATATATTGCAGTCATCCATAACCAAGAAAATGCTATACTTAAAAAAGGAAATGTTTATCTTTTAAAATCTTCTTGATTTTGAACTTTATAACCTGGATCTCTTCAGAGGTTCCACCAACAAACTGGGTCAAGGTGTTGAGTACCTCATCACGTAGACCATACTCCTGAAGAGCCATCCTACAAAATCAAAATAATGCATATTCGTTAGCATCAAAAAAATTTCTAAGTTTACAGATTTTACCTGCTCAGCATGTTAATTAGGCAAACTCAGCAGAGTCAAAGTTTTCAAACTTGACCAAACAGAATCATGAACGAATTCCAATTTTGACAAGAATATTTTCTTCATTTCTTTTAATTAAGGAAAATAAATTAATTTTATTGGAAAATCAATTCAAATCCTGCCACTTAATATGGTAAGAAATACACAAGATCCTTGGTTCAAATAGATAAGGACGAGACACCATTTCCTAAATATAGATATATTCAAATGCCAGAAATAAAGATAGAAATAATGTTTCATAATTTAGTAAATCCATTTTAGTGCATTTCTAGTAAATTAGATTTATAAGTTCTTCCATTATCTCAGATAGCAATGTGGGAGCATTACAGTCACTAAAATACTTTAACCAGAGAATCAATTTGAAAATCCACCTTAGGAGCTAGATTAGCATCTTAGACAAACTGACCTCAGAATACGGTCTTCTCCCTCAGAATATTCATGCTTCTCACCCTCCATTTCAGTAAGATCTTCATCACTGTCACTGCAGAGAAGTGCCTCACCACCATGTCGATCATAGTAAATCCGTCTCCTCCCAACTACAGATTGGTCATTAGCCATTCTCCGATTTCTGTTCTTTTTGAAGAAAACTTGAGAAAACAATTGAAAATAAAATCTTTATTTCAAGAAAGAAGGAAAAAATTGCCAGAAGGCATGGTGAAACTCATTCTGATTTCAAGGGAAAATGGAAATGTAAAAAGCATTATTGTCCAGAAATAATGTCTAGGAAACCAATAAATCATTCAACAGCCTGATTCAGCAAGGAAAAATCGAGTAATTAAAAACAATAACTGGTGACTTTAGCCTGATATTGCAGGGCCAAAATGATAAGTTATGAATTATAGTTCTGCATCATTAACTACTTCATATCTGATCCATCAGGAAACCTCTTTGGAGTTAGTCATGCTTATAAGTTATTACTAAAGAATTTTTTCGAAGATTAGCGTTAAGGGTACAACTAATAGGACATAATTAAGTTATGAATTATAGTTCTGCACCATTAACAACATAATATTGATATTCTGACCATCAGGGAACCTCTGGAATTAATCATGCTTATTACTGAAAAATGTTTGCAAAGTTTAGCTTTGAGGGTATAACTAATAGGACATAAAGCTGATTAAATTAAGTAGTTAAGTGTATATATCATGTTTGAAGAGCATTGTACATTCACATACCATTTGAAATGTTATAAACTTATAATATTGAATNAAATGGAAATGTAAAAAGCATTATTGTCCAGAAATAATGTCTAGGAAACCAATAAATCATTCAACAGCCTGATTCAGCAAGGAAAAATCGAGTAATTAAAAACAATAACTGGTGACTTTAGCCTGATATTGCAGGGCCAAAATGATAAGTTATGAATTATAGTTCTGCACCATTAACAACATAATATTGATATTCTGACCATCAGGGAACCTCTGGAATTAATCATGCTTATTACTGAAAAATGTTTGCAAAGTTTAGCTTTGAGGGTATAACTAATAGGACATAAAGCTGATTAAATTAAGTAGTTAAGTGTATATATCATGTTTGAAGAGCATTGTACATTCACATACCATTTGAAATGTTATAAACTTATAATATTGAATAATAGAAATAATGTAACATATTAATCAAAGATTTGTTGGGTGGTTCACTTTGAACCTTAGGACGTAGAGAGTAATATCAGAAGAGTGAAATTCTGTTATGTTTTGATAAACACAATATCCTCACCACTAATACTATAACATATAGAATGCAAACAGCCTAAATTATAGATTTTCTTCCCAATATATGGGACTTCTGTGCTAATGACAATTGCATTGTGGTTCTCAAGTGGAATCACCCCCTACTTACTGCAATTATGTACTTCGTGGCAGATTGTACCATGACTAAGATCAAGGTATTCCATATGCTAACACCCCACAGACCCACATAATGCTGTGTGTCATATTTGATCTATAAAATGCATCCCCATGCATTATATAGCATTTACATCTCAAAATGATGTGAAAAAATCACAGGGGACATTACGTTATAAAGACTCATATCATCCGTATGGTTTTTGCGATGCTCTATCAAGCAGTATCTCTTCGCATATTAAAAATAAACACCGAAATTAAATATTATTAATCCCCTAATGTAAAATAAAGACCAAAACTAACTATT
>CAIGRL010063902.1:0-11410 GCA_903798325.1 Fraxinus xanthoxyloides | reverse complement strand
AACAGAAGAAGAAGAAATCCTGCAACCTTCGGTTCAAAGCACGAGTTATGGTTTATTTAATTGGAGAAGGAAGGCATTTCAATTTAAGAACCCTAACTTGAGGTAAGACTCTTTTATCATTTCTTGGAACTTTTGGCTAGGGTTCTTAGTTTAAGGAATGAAAAATGAGTAAAGTCATACGTTGTGTGTTTAAAGTCCCTTGTATTTATTCACAAAGTGTTGATGTTTAAAAGTCCCTTGTATTTGTGGAAGTGATACATGTTGAAATGAACATGCTGTTAAGAATTACTCATGCCTTTCCTTATTCTACTTTATATGAATGTGTTTATAAGATTCAAGTTTTGAGGAAAACTGTGGTATTTTAATTTTGAAAAATCGAGGCCCTCAGTGTTCATATTGTTGAAGTTCACCTGAAACAAAATTTATGAATTTGAATCCTGACTGCACTATGCTATAAGAAAAAGGGAGATTTTGGCAACGCCTTTGAAAAAAGAATGGTATATTTGTCAAATGCATCAAAAAATGGACACTATTTAGAATCTTAAAAGTAGTGGACTAAATTCATTTCTCACTCCAAAGCTCTCCTATCGAAGAAATTTTCCAAATGTGGTTAAAATCCTCATTTGTCAAATATCTTCAATGGCCCAAATCAACGAATTAATAAGTCCTCCTTCCTTTTTATTACTATCATTTTGTACTTTCCTTTAATAAATGAACAATTTCTTTGTTTAAAACTCTACATTTTCTGTAGTTGCATCACTTTGGCATGTGTCGTTTGTTGAGCTTTTGCTATATCCAAGGTTTGGGCTTTTGAAGATTGGGCTTGAGAGAAACTGAATTGGTTTAGCGATAATTTTCTACTGATGCCAGTTTATCATCATGCAATTAGCAAGTGTGTGTGTGTTTATACACATGTATACACACGCGCGTGTGTGTATTAGATTTATTTATCTCGATGATTTATTGTGTTCCTTTTTTCCTACTCTTTCATGCCTCTTTTGTTTTGGCTGCATATGGAGTGTGTCCAGCATGTGTCGATACAACCTAGGATCATGGTTTTAAAAATTCCAATCGAGGCTCACCTCATAATGAGGCGAATAAAAATCACCTTATTGTGAGGCAGTTTTTGGATGCATACGGCTTAATGAAAGGATGCACATGCCTCATAATACTGCCTTATGGCTTCTGATGTGTACTTATTTGCTTTTATCTAGGCATGGCCCAAAAAAATTCTAAAAAGTCTAGTTAATTCACTTTGTAAACAACCTACTGTCCAGTGAAAACATTAAAAAATTGAATTTCAAAGATCCCTTTTGGGGGAATAGTCCACCTCTGTGATGTTCGGACTCGGGTACGGGTACGGGTACGTGTACGTATCTAAGTATTGGATCTTTAATTTTCTAAAATGTAGGATACGGGGACATTGTTAAAAAGAATTCAAATTTTGGTCACTGGTACGTGGGTATGTCTTTCAAATTTCTATTTTTTTTTACTAATCTGAAATGTCATTTTGAATAGATTAATTATTCACAAAAAAGGAAATGAGTATTGGATAAGGGGGTAATACAAATAAAATAGAATTTTGGGGTTTAGTTTTCAATCTTGAAAATTACTAAATGTTATATAAAATAGAAAATGAGAGATTTTATTGTAATTTGGATTTAGTGAAGCACTAAGTAGCACTATATGAAACACATTTCATTTTATACAAATAGACTTTAAATCACCGATACAGAGAGAAGGAAAAAAGAAGAAAATAGAAAGGAAAAACCTAGCGCCGCCACCTTTTTCAACCCTCTCGGCTTCGACACTAGGTTTATAGAGAGCAAAAAGGGGAAAGAAGAATAATTAGATAAAAAAGAAAGAAGAAGGTTGAAACTTGAACGATCCGATGTATATCATATACTCATGTCGTGTCGTGTCCAACACGGGTATTCTGACTATTTCGAAGAGTCCGAGCATCAGAGGTCCACCTCACCAACTAAAGTAATAGTTTCTTTTTTGTTACTTTATATATCTTTCATTTATTTGTTTACAAAGTTTTTTATTATGAAGTTTTACATTTTTTTATGATTTATTATGCTCTTATTTTTCATGGATTTTTTATTTTCGGCGAGGCTTACACCTCAAAATGCCTTGAGGTTTACTCCTAACTTCAAGAAAACATGACACCTTAGTACCTAATTACCCCTTTTAAATATTGCGCGTGGTTTTAAAAAACCCAATTGAGGCCACATCAAAGTGAGGCGAACAAAAAAACGCATCTTATCGCTGATTGTAAGGTAGCTTTTAGAGGTATACTGGAATGACCACAAATGTTTCTCTATAAGCCCTTTGGCTTAGGGGCTGTTCCGTGCATCTTTAGCTTTAGTACTCTCCATTGAGGATTGGCCCCAGGTGGATTTCTTTGCGGCCACTACTATTCGAATCCAACACCTCTCTTATGAGGAACTTATGTTAAATGCTTCTAGTGGACACTATGTAAGTTTCGATGTACGAACAACCATTAAGTGAAAGAGCTTGTATGGGAAACTTTGTGGTCGTTATGTAAACTGAGCAATACATGCGCCTCACAGCACCACCTCAAGCTTGTGAAGCATTCACTTCTTAATTTTTTAGACTTTTTTTTAGGTGTGGGAGCACAAAACATTAATGAAGGTGTTATCAACCCTTTCTGGGAACAACCTATTGTCCATGAAAACATTTAAAATTTATGTTTTAAATAGACTGACTCTTGTCACACAGCGAAAGTAATATTTTCTTCTATGTTAGTTTACCTTTTTTTGGGGCACTTTTGAATTGTTCTATTATGAGTTTGAAGATTGTTTATAATTTACAATGCGCTTATTTTGTTTAATAGTTTTCTTGACATTCTAATTCTTTATAGTCAGGGATAAGCCTCAATGCCTTGGTGTTTATGCTTCCCGTCACTAAGGAAAATGTCTTAGTACCCTATTATGCCCTTTTGAAATTTGGAATCTGACATTTTTAAGTTTGTTTGTCTTTATGAATGGAAAAACATTTTATATAATAGGGTTGATGTTGCCTATCAACCCATATCAATTTTCCCTTTATTTTATTTCTGAATTCCTATTTACCATGTGCCTTGTTTATGATTTACGAGTCTACTAAAATGTCATGAATTGATCTGCTTGTATATTTTAATTACCCTTATTTTATTGTAATGGCTTAGATGTATGTTTCATATATAGGTAGAAAATGCATTATTTATTGTCAAGTGTGCATATGTCTTAACATTGTGATAAATGTGCCTTTTAATGTTCTTTAATTGATTTTGACATTAAATGAGCTTAGATATGTTAATGATTTTATAGAAGTGATCAACGTATGCAAATGAATCTTGAAACATATTGTATTTCTTTTGTACTGTACGAAAAGTTATTTAAAATAAGTGACTAATAATTGGTAATCATGCTTTATTTTTGCAGCACGGTGAAGGTTCTGGAAACAATGCACAAAATTGAACGAGTTTAGTAAAAAAGTATTTTTCTAAGGAGGCAATAATGAAGAAATTTACTGTTGATCAACATTTTGTCCAGAAGATTAGGTGATATAATTTGTAGAAATGGATCTAAATAGGTGGGATATTTCGAATGACTTAGTGCTTTCTAGGAGGTCAAAGACTAAGAATGGTAAACTCACATGCAATGGATGGTATGAAGGTCAAGAACAACTCAAAGAAATGTCAGATATGGATAAAGATTACAGGTGGTTTGTCCTCACTCATTTAAGCGAGACGGAAAAATTTAAATCACTTAAGAGAAAAAGAGAGACACCTAACAGTGCTGGCAAGGAGAGTGAGAGGAAGAGTGTTAATGACCCTCAATATGAACTCTTTTTGGGTAGACTGAAACTCAATGGGAAGTCCTATATGCTTGAGGTCGAGAAAAATGGTGTACCCATGGTGATTAAATATGATGAATTGGGTAGGTCTGAAGATGTTTGTGTTTCAAAGCTTCAGAATAAAACAAAGGATTGTAATGTGTTTGCAAACGAGAAGCCTAGTCTTGGGAATAACTGGGCAACAGAGAATCAGGTGGACCTTCAGGTGAAATCTCGAACTGGTAAGAAGGTACAAAGGCAGCAGAATTTGCAGGAACGACTTAACAAGACGGGAAACATCAGGAGTCAGCATGACATTCAAACTCGAGGTGTTAAGAAGCACAATGTACCAACACTTAGAAATTTAAGGAGTACAGTCAAGTTTGACAGTGGAGACAATTGTGGAGAGGATGTACAGGCTGTTAAACTGTCAACTGCAAATAAGAAAGATGGTGGAGGAAATAAGAAGAAAAAGGATGACGATAATGCTAGTGATTTGGAAGTCCTAGAAACTGCTGAATTATGCAATGAAGGAAACTATCTCTCCATCTTGCCTTCGATTAAATTAGACAAAAGTGTATGTCGCCTTTTTTTTTTTCTCATAATTTAACTCCTTTGTGCTACTGTATGGTCACTCCTGCCTCCCCTGTTTCTTTCTCTCTTCTTGTTTTGTCCCAAATTTGCAGAAACAAAATTTACTAACTATTAGTTACTTGAGATTGTTTTACCCAGATGAATGAGGACGACTTCCAGATTTTGGGTGTCCGCTCTAAGTTCAGAAAAAAGGTCATAGATATTATGAGAAAGCCATACAACAGAGGGGAGTATGATGAGCTTCGACAAGCTGTCAAAGCCCAAAGGACAGAAGAAAGCAATGGAGTATGTACAAGGACCAAAAAATTATTTGGGAAATCCTATCTTAATTACTATCCTGGTAAGTTGAAGACTGTGTAGCCTCTCGTTTGTACTGCAAGACTTCGTTATATTTTGACATTCCAGTTTAGCCATGTAATGCAGTGATATTTGTCAGCGTGGAGTTAGGGCCTAGTGTCCAAGTTACGAATTTGGATTGCTTTATTTCTATGCTAAAGTTTTGCCTGCTTAATCTATAGTTGCTGTATTTGCATGTCATTGTTCAACATTCATCTGAACTGATTAGATGTCACTATTTTTTTTCAATATTTTTTTTGGTTTTATGTTTTTTGACTTCTTGGATTCTGATGAAAGATTCTATTTCGATTTCTCATTTGAATAAAGCTAAGTGTACAATATTTGTTGACAACAATGGTTGAAAACCACGTGTTGTCAAAATCCTAGCATGTGATGTAGAAAACAGTTTTTTAAAATGGATGAATATGATGATGCCAAATAGGATGCTGTCAACCAATGTTGTACATGTAGCATGATTCTTCTCGTTTATAATAGCCCGATTCATCCGAGTCAATTAGCTTCAGGAGAAAATGTTCCGTGACAATTGTTTCTTGGCTTGCTGGACATGGAGGTTTGAATAAGATTCGAGCAGAAGAAATGTACCATTATTTTCAACTTTACAAAGAAAAAAAAATTCTGGTTAAAACTTGTGAAGCTATAGCAATTGAGGTTTCAAGGAAATGCCAGCACTGCTTGCAAGATCTCCCTCTCTCCCTCTCTCTCAACCTACCTTCCTAATAGCATGATTACATCAATGAAAAATGAAATTGGAATAGCTCGTTTCTTAGTTTCGACTTGTACACTTGCTTATATAATTTCGATGATATGATATAGCGATGTTTCTGAAATCCGTAAAATCTAAAACTTTATTAGTCTTCTGTTGAGTTTTCATTTTGTTTTTGCAATTATAATGCTGAATGCAACTTGTCTAAGATTTCCCTGCTGTTGATTGGTTCAACATGCAGCTTGAAAGAACCCATACAATAGAAAAGGTACGGTAGGGAAGAAAGTAAAAAACGAGAAGGTTGCCTGCAGGTATGGTCAGCGTAATGACATAACACAAAAGTGTGTGTGTGTGAGCAAGAAGACAGATGGAAATAGTAAAGTAACAAGCATGGATTTTTATATTTTACTTGAATGATGCCCTTGTCCATGGTCGAAGACAAAGTGCACTAAGAGAGGGTGATTACATGAATTTTTTAACCGATGTTGTTATTTCAACGAGTTTTGCTTTAGAAATAAAATTACATGATTGGCTTTGATTAATTATCCTATGAGACAAATTTGTCAACGCTGTTATTTGTGTATTACTTTATCTGCTGTACACTAAAATGCTTTCTTCCCTTCTATTTTTGTAGTCCCAAACGTTTTTGTTTCTGAGTGTTTATTATGTTTATTTGTGCTAGACTTGTCTGACTTAGATTTTTTTTGGCATGCGTAATCTCTTATACTCTTTATTGCATACAGATCTTCATAGAAAGCTGAAAAAGTTTGAAAATGACAGAAGAAGTAACTTGAAAACCTTACGCGGATTTTTCTTTTGGCTAGAGGTGTGTGATTCTTTTCTTTTACATACCCCTTCCATCCAATAAATAGTCTTGCTTCCATTTTCACATAGATTAAGAAAATGTAATTAATATAGTTGGAAATATAAATTTTATTTACATTTTTCCTTGTAGACCCTTACATTAAATAATAGTTTAAATAAGACTAGTTCATATTTATTGATAACAAGGGATGTTAAATATGGGCTTATTAGAAAATTAAGAAATCTAACTATATTCTCTACTAGGAAGGTGGCCTATATAATTTGGAACAAACGGGACGGAACGGAGTATATTATTTCATTTTATGTTATACAGATAATTATCTTCCTCGTGGTAGCAGGCCATATGATGGATATAGAAGGAGATTGTTAAATCCTGTGCTGGTTGATCCCCTCCTGGAGACTTCACAAAATATAACGCTCAATGAGATTTTAATCACTAATCACGTTCAATTCTGTGATAACTGTTTTTTTCCATCAGTATGATGTAAATGCCTTCATAATCGAAACTTGTAGAGTATGAATGTACATCTAAAATCACAATCTCACTACCAACACATGGCTCATTAAGAGAGATTCTGATGAAGAACGGAAGGGAGAAAGTGAGAAGAAGATAGAGAAGCAAAAGAGAGACAAAAATTATTGGGGGAGTAGAGGTGGTGTTATAGTGGGTGGGATTCAAAATCATTAGTTCTGGTTATACTTAGAGAGTGTTTGGTGGGGGATTAAAATTAGATTTTTAGTAGATTGTGATAGAAGTTTTTGAAATGTGTGGTTGAAAAATTGTGGGACCCATAAAAGATGTTAATATTAATTGGTTGAGTTTGACTTGGATTAAAATCAGATTTTAATACAGACCAAACAGGGGCTTAAAATCACGATTATAAATAAGAAGTTATCCAAGTAACAGAAGTAGAATCCTAACTTAAACATACTACTTGTGGAAAGAAAATAAACCAATTAAAGAAAATAACTAAAAATGAAACCTCCCCTCTTTCTTATACTTAATATGTGTATCTTTTTGTTTGTTAAATTAAATGTGTATCTTTTTGCTTGTTTCCAATTTCGTCACATGCTCCATCAGTGTGGTTTTGTTGAAAAAAAAAAGTAGTTAAGGGAGCAATAATGTAAGGAGGAAAAATAAGAGAGGCTCAAGGTTGGTGGATTGAGGGAGGACTCTTGTAAAATGGATTTAAATCTATTTAGTTTTTGCTCTCCCATTGCCTTTTTTTTAATTACTCTTTTGTAATTTTTCAGTCTGGTGGTTGTTCTATAGTAGTAAATTGTTAGAGCAATTAAAAGCTAATCTTATTCTCTATATAGTTGGGGTTAGGTACTTGAATCATTTGTTGCCAAAAAAAAGGAAAAAAAATTGTTTGATAGGCATATAAATAAAAATGAGTTGCCTAAGAGTTTTTTGTTAGTTTACACCAAATTAGAATATGCCTGAAATAATTTCTGTATGGAATGCCTAGGATCCACAGTCATCAAACTAGGATTGCAATTGAAGGTTAGAACCCTAATTTAGTGAATTAAGAATCAAGTCAATCATGAATTGCAAGACATTGCAAAGTACATTTTTTTTTCTTGAACACGTCGTTGACCATGCTACAAGTGAGGTTAGTACGTCAACCGTAAAAATAGCCCATCAAATCAACCGAACTTTCCAATATCAGAAGAAATATGGTTGACAAGTCTGAACAAAAATAAAAATTCCTCTAAGCAATGAAATATTTACAAAATCTGATGCCCACAAAGTTCGTTCCCCTTCGATCTCTTGGCCATTCCTTAATGTTATGTATCATGCTTCTACAATGACAGTTCTAATTATGTGTTGATTCTTAACCTGAAGAACTTGTGTTTCATGAATCAGCACAAAGCAATGGAAGGCTCTTTCAAACCTTGGAACGATCCAGAATGCTGCGCAGTGGAGCAAGAGCATTGTAAACCTCCCAGTCGTCCACCTCCCCATGGCCAGGGAAGAAAAAAGGAAGCTATTTCTTCCGAACCCGGGAAACACCGTGATAGCGTCGCAGTGGAGGAAAAGAATTGTTAGCCTTCCCCTCCTAGTCCATGTCGTCAGGGAAAGAGGCAAATGAGTACTTTCAAACCTGGATATGACTATAACACCCCGAAAAGTCCTAATAGTCGTTAATCTTGGAAGTTGGGACCTTAGTGTTAGATGTTGAAAGTTAGGGGGATCATATTGATGACTTTCCATAGTTGAAGGACCCAATGTGCACTTTTTTTTTTTAATTTTAAATTTTGGTGAAAAATGATCATGGAATTGTTATGTTTAGTCCAGGAAAAGATTATGGAAAGTATCTTTGATTAAATTCGATTGCATGGTTTGTATAAATTTTGCATGTCAATTAATCTAATTAATTGGATCTAATTAATTGGCTAATTATTATAATCAGAGAAACTTTCATAAATTAAAAATTAGAAACATTATTAACGCATTTGTGATTAGTAATCTCACATTTTTATATAGTATGATCGAATATTTAATTTGACATAATAAATCAAATGTTTTAATTATATGGCAATGTTTTATTAGTAGTAATTATATATTTATTAATATGGTTAGTTGTGTAATTATTTGAGTGATTGAGTACACTCTATATGGAAAAACGTGTAGTATTAATAATGTAATAAATGTTTGTACCAAAATAGGTAATAGAGTCGAACTTTAGATGCCCCTATTTATACCCTTTCATATCACTTACACTCGTACACAACTAATCTTGTACTTACTTCCTTTCTTTTAACTCATCTTTTACATATAATTTTACATTACAAAGTTTTGCATGTACGATGTCTAAGGAATTTTGAAGTGAAAGTCTACCAAAACAATTTTCTTGATTTACTTTGATCTTTTTCCATACAACTGTAAGTATAGTAGTACGAATTGTTATTTCATTATTTAAATTACAAAAATTTATGTTATGAATATAATAATACGGAAATCCAAGTTATGATTATGATAAGGGTCCTATATGTGTAAGTTCAAAGGACCAATTATAGCCACGAAGTTCAGATTTTAATTCCCCGTGTCTCCATATGTATATTATGATTTTTCGGATTTAAATATAAGATGAAATTCTTTATTACTTATTTAGAGATTTATGTCTCACATGTATGTGTTAAACCTTATATATGTAACTAAAAATGTTAGTTCAAGATAGTTGGAGGTGGACTGTGCTTGCATTGGTGAAAAGAAAGAATAAATTATGTAGTTTAAGGATTTTTAGTAATGTTCATTGTATTTCCTTTTAAACAAATTTTAACATTTGAAGAAAATATTATGATTTATTTTGTTTATGTTCTTTACGGTACATGTATAATGATTTCAAAAGTGAAAAGTTTGAATTGTTACAATGACCCAGAAAGACATGTCGCAGTGGAGCAAGAAAATTGTCCCCCCACACTGTCCTTTGTGTAAAAAATTGAACTCCTTCCAAATATGGGGAAGACACAAGAAGTCTCAAGTGAAGCAACAACCTCCTTCCCCGTAGTTGATATTATTATCAGGAATAAGTTATGAAGTGGTTTGATTTTTACATAAAATGGCGAGAGGTCGAGACTAAAGGCCCCTCTAATTGCCGATGATGTAGTTCAATAAGAATGTCTATTTCAATGTCTCGTGTTTCGTGTCCTACTGCTGAAATTCACGTTGCATCATAAATTTCAGCTACCTGCCTTGTGATCTTTTCATTTTTCAATAGCATATATGAGTAAATTACTTCCAAAATTTATGATTGTGATCAAATACTAAGATAAATGGATTCCATTGGATAGTTCTAACAGTTAGCACCTGACAAAAGGTTGCTCGTGCTATCAAACATATGGTTGACACTTCTATAATCAGGGATCCAAGTTTTACGTTCAGCTAGGGCGGACCTTAAGCGTCGATCGTCGACAATCAGTGATTGTAATGTAAGATCGTTTATTGATATTTAATTAAATAATATTAAAATTTATTCAATATATATGTAAATACAATAAAACATAAAAAAATATATACATATGAGAATATAATTCAATACAAACCAAAATATTAAGAAAATACAGAATACAACCTTCCTATGTAATTGTAAATTTAGACAACTGTATTCTACGAGATCTAATATTTTGAAAATGTTGTAATATTACCTCATTCTCAATTTTTCCTAAAATCTCTTTCTCTATGTAGACCACCATATTATCATTCAACCAATCATTTTTCATTTTGTTGACAAGTCATTCTTAATGGATCTTGTTGCACATATATCCATCTATTTATTTTTGTTGGGTAGTTTTAGGTCCACAAATTTCTTCTCTAAGGACTTTAAAACTGAAATCTTGGGCAGTTTGTGGACTCAATGGCCAATTGGGTTCTCTCAGAATGTGGGCTCATGCCACTTCCAAGAATCAATGCTAAATCGAGAACTTTCCAAACTTTCTCGAATACCGCTTCAAGGTTAGAATTTCAAGAACAATGATTCTTTGTTTACTTTAAAAAGTGGGATTAGGGAGAGAAATTGGGGATTGAAAGTGAGTGCACCGTTGAGGATTCAGCCGGTAAAAGAAAATAAAGATGGGGGAAGAACCCTCAATGGGGATGAATCTAATGAATCTTTTGATTATGCTGCCCCACTTCCATTTAAATTGTTTTGGTAGTTTTTGGATCAATAGCTGTGGCTGCTTGTTTTAACAACTAGGTTGTTTGGCCTTTATATTGGTTTGCTTATGGGACTGTGTTCTGGGCTCTTTTTGTTCTTGGTCATGACCGGTAATTTTTTGCTTTAATTTTCATTAAAGTTCACATATTACGGCTATGAATAGTTTCTTCTATATGTTAAATTGGATATATTTACAGTTTCTTCTCCTCTCGAGTTCTTGTAATTACAGAATTACAGTGGACAAAATTCATATGGATTAAATTGGTAATGGATCCATTCAATTTGGATTGGGCTTTGTTATTTTAAAAAAGGCCCATAGCTGGAAGCCTGTAGTAAGCCCAAACTTTAACCCAGATTCCGGTTGTCTTCTTTGATTCTTTCCTTTCTTCCACCACAATCTGTCCACTGTTCCGGTGAAGCCCAGCAC
>CAIGRL010063889.1:0-14208 GCA_903798325.1 Fraxinus xanthoxyloides | reverse complement strand
ATTATATGTGTAGAGACCAAATTCATTTAGAATTGTATTTCATGATGGACGAAATACATATGGAGATTATATATAAGGTTATGTTCCCCAATTCATCTGTAACTTCTTATTCTTTGTATCATCTCATCAAAACAAGAATACAAGAGAAAGTATATTGAATAGAAAGATTCAAAACCCACACTCAAGATCAACAATCAAGAATTAAGAAGTGTGAATTCAAGAATCAATACTATGGATCAAGAAGTAGAATCAAGACTATGGATCAAGAAGTAAAATCAAGAACAAGAATTAAAGAATCGAATGATGCAAAATCCAAGATTAAAAGTGAATAACTCAAACATGAAAAGATTGCAGTTCAAGTTTCAATATTTAAGATCCGGAATCAAAATCCAGTAATAAAAAATCATTCCCAAAAAATTAAGGTATGTTCGGTATTATTAATTTTCTTGGTGATTTGACATGGATACTCTTAGCAATAAAGGAATTTATGTTTTCAAGTTCTAAAGTTTTTTTAGTTTTATATATTTTAAAGTTTCTTAAAGATCCAACAAATGGTATCAGAGTCAATCCATGTTAAACCATTGAGATTAAAGGAAGATTTTAGAGTTGAAATTCATACTTGGGTTTTATAAAATCTGGGAAGAGAATTTCAAGCTCTAAATTTAAAAAATTTGGAATTTTGGTAAATTTTCGGACTTACAACATAGCAACAACATTGCAGCGTGGCATTTGAGGCACTGCATTACGGATGTCCCTAAGAAGGTAATGTCGAAACAGGGCGATGAGAAAGTAGCGTCTAGGCACCACACTACTAGTGCATGTCGCCACTTAAACCAGAGAAAACAACTTTTAACAGAACAGGTAAGGCCTAGTCGCTTCCTGACTAGCGCCACATGCCGGAATACCGGTGCTACTGCAACACTTATGCAGGACCTAGGTGCTATTCCGCGAAATTTAGGGATAATTTTGATCCAAAAAAATCAATGCCTAACTAACCCTAACCCGATATGGACATTAAAGGAGTCATAAATATAACCTTTTAGAGATTTTGAAGGACTCTTTAACGACGGCTAATCTAAGGTAGAAAGCAATTGAAGGAAGAGAAGGGAAGAATGAAGATTAATTCAACTCCAAAAACAGTTTTCCTTCATGTTTATGATTACGAACTTAAAGTTTTTTTATTTTCCAATCATGAAGTAAGTCAATTATCTAGGGGACTGATGTAATCTATACTTGATAATATGTTTTGGCTTTCAATATATATTTCCTTGAGGTTTTGTTCTAAGTTTAATTACGCTATTCGGTTTTAATGCTTTCAATTAATCAGTCTTTAATTGATTGATTTAGTGTTTAAAATTCGACAATCGAGAGAGAGAACCTTAGATGTGATCACAGAATAACACAACTTAGAAATTTATGGGTTTTGAAAGAAATTATAAATCATTTAAACCTTGTTACATAGAACCATAGAACTTAATGAGTTCTTATAATTTTGATTTGGAATAAAGATGTTGGAATTGGAATTTATGAAAGCTCTTCTCATATTATTTAATCTTTAAGATTGGCATCATTGATTTAGTCAAACTTTCAATTTAGATTTAGATAAATCTCATTGATTCTACTAATTCGATCGATTAGATAAAGTGGGGGTTATTTTAATTATAGCACTTACCAGAGATTTTAATTATCAATCCATGTGAGTTTGACATCCTAAATTATCGTTATATATTATAAATCTTGACATCGTGTGCTTGAAGTATAATCTCAACTAACTAGTTTTTAGTGTTCTTGCTAGAGATTGATTGATTTTATTTTTAATAAATTATTACTAATTAACTTTAATTTTAATTTAGATTTCTTTATTTTTAGTTTTTTGTTTGATGATGTTTCAGTTGTTTATGCGAAGATCAAATAGTTTTGAAATACTACCATTTGATCTTGAGATCGAAAGAAAATTTCAGAGATTAAGGGCTATAAAAAAAGATTGAAGAAATGGCTGCTAACAACAACCAACAACAACGAGCTATTTGAGATTTTGTTCAACAAGTTGTCAGCGATGATTTCCTTACACACAGTTAGGTGATCTTCAAGAGATGTATCTTCTATCATACGAGAATAAATGTGCTACTTCAAGTGCAATTTGCTAGTAAGATTCTTCCTCATGGGAATTGTTCCAATCTTAACCATAATGTAGTGGCAGACTTCTCATTCAAAACGTTCCGAAAAATGTCATTCAAAAGATGAAGATTAATTCGTGATAAAGCCTTCTGATCTCTATGTTGTTTCTCTTCCTAATTCCAAGTTATGAACATCTTATCAAATCCCAACAATGTATCGTCCAAATTCATTTGAGCTAGTATTGCTCACATCTTTACCTGCTACATTGAAAATCTTGTACTGCAATCCAAAAGTGAAATATCATACTTCATGGTTTCCATCCCAAAAAAACAAAATCTCCCCATGAATTAAGAATGAGCTCTGATATTAGTTTGTTATAAAAAACAAAGAAATTATCGGATAATTCTAATACCAATTTGTTCAAAAAATAGGTGAGAAAATAATGACAAAATATGAAGTAATTGATCTAGAACAAATTAATTTGCAGGGAAACGAAAATTTCACTAAAATATGGACAGAGAATGCAATGATTATGTGGTCTAACTTAATCTATACTACAATGCTCAAAACGTAAAAAAGGCAATTGAACGCCGCCAAGCACCGTCCTTTGTATTTTCACCAAAATTCATATCTTGGTTCTTTCCACGAATAACAAGGCCTTTAGCTTGACTCACAGAACCTACTACAAGATACTTCACCTTCTCATTCGATAATGAAGTATCATATACTTCATCCACAGTAAAAGTATCATGACTCTAGAGAATAATAACCCTAAAAGTCAAATATGAAGATGGCAAAGAACACAACAACATTAATGCTAAATCCTCATCATCATACTTCACTTCCAACGTTTCTAAATCAGCTACAATTTATTTGAACATAGATAAGTGATCATCTATTGACGTACCTTCAGACATCATGTGGGAATATAAACATTGTTTCAAGTGTAACTTTTTAGTCAAACTCTATTACATAAAGCTGTTCCAGTCTAAACCAAAACGTAGGGGCACTCTTCCCCTTAAGAACATCCCGAAAAATGTGATTTGATATATATAGATAGATTTGTTATAGGGCTTTTTGATCCCGATCCCTATGCTACTTTTCATCCTACGTTCAAGTTGAAGGCATCTTAACAAAACCTAACAAGGTATCATCCAAATCCATTTGTGAACGAACAACATGCCTTTACTTGACATAGAGAACATCTTGTGATACAATCCAATAATAGGATATCATATTTCATTGTTGCCATGCAAATCATCAACCTTGCTCTGGTACCAATTTGTTATGGAATATGCGCAAGATAAAAGAAAGATGAAATTAAATAATCACACAAGAACACAAATATTTTACGTGGAAACCCAAGACAAGAAAAAAACATAGGCAGAGGAGAAGTATTTCACTATAGTCAGTAATGAATGTTATTTATGCAATATCTCAATGTTCTCAATCAAGATCTAAAGCTCTCTCAAGGCTATATGAATGTTGGTAATGCTTACAAGCCGTGGATGATATTTATAAATCATAGAAACAAAGTTACATATAATAAGAGATACAAACAAGTTAAACACACGAAATGGGCCTAGGCTAAATAAATACAACACTTGAGCGCCTACCCGGTGTTAAGTTAATAGCGCCTCGTTGGTAAACAGGCGACGGTGCATGGCTCAGATGTTGTACGTATGACGTTGGGGCAAATCGTCACTAGAAAAATTGGTTCTATGCTTCCGAATAGCGCCTAGGCACCTCGATCCTAGCACTTGGTTGCCCTACTTCTATATAAAAATCCTTATTTCATCTTATGACTTATTCAAAGACCTTTTCCAATTGAAACTCCAATCACCATAGAATTTGTGTCACAATATAACAAATTAATAAACTCAAAGATAATTAAACATTAGTTTGAATCGAAAATATCTTGTACTTCCAAGAAAAGATTATGTTTGAAAGCAACCAATAATTGAAATGAACAATATATTCCATACTTCCTTGAAAACTCCATGTTAATATAAATAATGAGGAATTGTAGAATGGATGAATTGTAAAATAATGATAAGTTACAAAATCAAATCTTAAAAAATAATATCTTGCCTAAAATTCTATTATCATAAAAAAAACTTAGTTATTTACACAGAGCTAGTGAAAAAAATAAATTTTAGGAAAAGAGAGAATATGGCTACAAAAAATGTAAAAATAAAAACAAAAGTTGAAAAAAAAATAGACAAGTAATTTTCATGCAATAAAAAAGAAAATTCATGAAAAGACTAAAGAAAATAAGAGGTAAAACAAAAGGAAACTAACAACCACATTTACTAAAGGCATTTCCAGTTAGGGCCCAAATTTGGTGTTGTGTCAAACTAATGTAGAATCAATTGGAATTCGAGCTAACAACTTATAAGTTGTAGGAGATAAGCACGGGAGATCCAAAGAGAATACTAGAGAAGAGATTCAAAGAGAGAGTGAGAGAGAGAGAGAGGATAAAACTATTGCAGCAAGAAAAATATATCATTTAATTTCTTCAATTCATCATCTCCTTTCAAACTTACAGTACAAATCATATGTAAAGGAAAACAAAACCTAAAGAGAAAGGACTTGAGCTAAACTCGTTAATACGAGCCCAATAACAAAGCATAAACATAAATAGCCCAAATTAGAATTCCAAAATAGGTGATGTCATCATCAGTTCTCTCAAGATGGGAGAAAAGTTTGACTTTGTTGAGTAGACAAAACACAAAAGGATGCGGTCGACTTGCACTAAGTGTGAGCTTTTATAGTGAAGAAAAAGTGAATGAGAATAATTGGATGAAGAAACACATGGCCTTATCCATGCGACCGATGCCTTTTACTTAGACATCAATCAATCTATACACCATAAGCCTTAAATGCTAATACCACTTTAGCATCCATAATGCCTAGCTTGTGGCTTTGGACTTGACCTGATAGGTTGGCAGCGACAGCGACGACAGTGGATTGTTACATCAATCACATATAAAAAGGCTACCTGGGAGATCTTGTGATGAGCTTCTTTTATGGACTCGCCTCTGTTCGTGGTTCGACTCTTACGGGTCAGTACAATTCAACGGGTTGGCAAGTGTATTTGCTTGGCTTCCAAAAAGGGGTTTGGCTAGATCAGCCTCGTAATATGGATTGAAGGCCCTAAACTTGCTTGCCACGTAGGATACTTGGGAAGTAAGGCATAACAATAGTTCCTGAAATCTATGTATGATTATTCCTATAATGCGCGGATTTTGAATTTTTGCAAAGAGATTTGGGGCCTTGTAAAACAAGGCATAAATAATCAGTGTCAATAGTTTGAAAAACTAGGGTCCATGGAATCTACCACAATTTCGGACTTCTGGTTTCCATCATCCATCAATTGGAAGGACAAATGTGTCGATGGAGATGTCTACAAAAAACATGTAATATTTTAGCACCCAAGCATACTTTCTCATGCACGATGCAAATGTTTATAGATTTTTCATTTGAGTATCAGAAGGCCTACACATTCAAGCCGGTATATGTTCTCATCATGCAAAACCACGTGGACATTTTCATGATAAATTGTATCAACGTACTTCTCACATTTTCAAGATTTTTCATGCACATATAAATTAAGCAGCTTGCAGCCCACATCCTCACTTGAAACAGTCTAGAGTTGCAGGATATAGGAAAAAAATGCATATTATTCAAACCATATGCCTCGAAACTCAAAGAAGCGAAGAAAAAGGTAAAGACACGTTATATCTTGAATAGGTAGTGGATTTTTTGGAAGGGTAAAAACTTCATGTAATTAACATCAATGGTGGTAATTCTAGAAAAAAGAGAAGTAATATCTATCAATGAAAGCATAATCTTAATTATCGATCATCTTTTTCATACCACTATTAAGTCGATGTAAGTCGAAAACTCTTTTTCGACTTATGAGTACACCTTGGTCAAGTATTTCATTATTAATTTAATTGAATGAATTGTAGATTATAACATCTTACTGTATAGGAGTGGCGAATCATCTATTGATCATTCACTACCTTCATATGACTCTTGACATATTCAAACGATGTCGTATTAGAGATCCTTGGCAGAGCAACATCCAACATCACTAAAGTATGACTATCATATAAAAGGCACTATGAAAACCTCAAGTCAAATGGTCAATTCCAATACTGAAAGTTAGAGGTTAACCACACACTCAAATAATTATCCATATCAGTGAAATCTCCCCAGCGGGTCTCCAATATTTTGTTCTATAATAAAATATCAACGTATTCATTTAAGTGTCACGACACTTTAACTTGTGAGATCAGTTACTTACTTCACAAGTAAGAAATGTCATACGTAATGGTATTTTCGTAATGACGACATATATATCTCGTTATTACTTACGATCACAGATGATTTAAGATTTAGTTATATGTAATTTGTATATCATAATCACAATTCTTTTGTGATTAAAAATTACCAAGACTTAAATCTGTGGATTCTATTATTTAATTTATTAAAATATTAATTCAATTAAGTAATATGTCTTACTATAAAAATGTATCAATTATATATATTAAAATTGTTTATGTCCAAAGTTGATTCGATTTAGGACAAAACACTTACACGAGGGACGGCGGCTAGAGCTCGACGAGTTTAAGCAACGAAGCTTTTCCACCCTCAATTTTTTAAACAAAAAAAAAAGACAAAATATATAAGACTAATATTGATAAAATTAAATAAAATGTTACAATTATCTCTCAAAAGGCACATTCCCAACATAAATCTTACTCAATGCCATATCAGCCAAGTTGGAGTTCCTAGAACTTCCAGCAATAGCAAGTTGAGTAACAATAATACGCTCATCGATTTTCTTATTAGGCTCCTTCAGTGCTAAGACCAAAGCATCAACGTTCTAAAAAGTAACAAACTCAAACCCCTTCGACTTACCCGAAGCCTTATTAGAAGATTGTACATACAGCTATGGAGAGAATGATATGTCCAGCCACAATTATTGACTTCTCTTACTTAATGAAGAAGACATCTCCATGGAAGAATAGAACTTGAATTAAACCTCTCTTTCTTAACAAGGAAGTCTATGCAAGAAGAAAAGTTAAATTGAAACACTCTTACTTAATAAGGAAGGTTTCTCTATTATGCTACAAAATTTTCTTATAAATAGGGGATGCATGTGTAGAGAATTATTATCATCTTGTGAGGATAGAAAAAGAAAGATATTAGAGAGATTTATGAGGTTTTGTTGAGAGTTTGTTGAACTTTATTGTAAATTCTATTCACAATAGAAATAGAATTGTTTTTCCTCATTTATCTTCTTTTTTCGTGATCAGAGAATCACAAAAGTGGTATCAAAGCCAGGTTTATCAATTCGCCCTCGTAGTTTTGATACAACTCTACCTTTTTATCAAACCTTTGCAAAGTCAAGATGATGATGGAAGAATCTGGAGCTATGATCAAGCTCACTACCAACAATTACACGCTGTGGAGGCCTCAGATGGAAGACCTACTCAATTGTAAAGATTTGTACAACCCCTTGGAAGCCAAATGAGTGAACCATGATCCTACTAAGGAGATGGAGTAGAAAAAGCTAAATAGAAAAACTATCTGTCAAATTTGATAATGGATTGATCATAGTGTTTTTCACCATGTGGCATAAGAGACAAATGTATATGCCCTTTGGATGATTCTAGAGGACATGTACAAGACTAAGACCGCTCGGAACAAAGCCCTGTTGATGAGGCGTTTGGTAAATTTGAAGTTGAAGAATGGAACTTCAGTTGCTGAGCACACCAATGAATTTCAGAGCTTGGTATACCAATTGTCATCTGTAGAGATGCCATTTGGAGATGAAATGTAAGCTTTACTACTTTTAAGTTCTCTTCCTAATAGTTGGGAGACACTAGTAGTATCTCTCAGTAACTCAGCCCCTAATGGCAAACTTACCATGTCTATGGTCAAGGATGCCCTCTTTAATGAAGAGGCCAGGAGAAAAAATGTCAACACAGATCAGTCACATGCCCTTGTCACATAGAATCGAGGAAGACAACAAGGAGGCTTTCAAGGCAGGGGGAGAGGCAGAAGCAAAAGTAGAGGAATCCATAAATGGAAGAAAGCATACCTACAAGTGCTACCATTGTGGTGTAGAGGGTCACTTGAAGAAGAACTGTCGAAAATTGCTACGAGAGCAAGGCCAGAACAATTCGCCATCGAAAATAAGGAAGGAGAAACACTAATCACTATTTCTAGAGAGGTGGCTATCTGTTCCATCCATGAAGAGACATGCCTTCACATCTCAAACCAAGATATTAAGTGGGTGATAGATACTGCAGCATCTTACCATGCCACTTCACGTAAAGATTTCTTCACAACATACAAAGCTGGTGACTTTGGTGCAGTGAAGATGGGAAATACCAGTTCTTCTGAGATTGTAGGAATTTGTGATGTTCAGATACAAACAAATATCGGGAGCAAAATAACCCTGAAGGATGTCCAACGTATGCCATATCTTCGACTCAATCTTATTTTCAAAATAGCCCTTGACAAACAGGGCTATGATAACCACTTTAGCAATGGCACATGAAAAATGATGAATGGTGCTATAGTTGTCGCTCGAGGACATATTTGTGGCACTTTATACAAAACTCATGTGAAAATGTGTGCAGATAGCCTTAACTTAGTGGAACATGAGGCTTCTCAAAATTTGTGGCACGAAAGACTCGATCACATGAGTGAAAAAAGGTTGTCTACTTTGACAAAGAAAGAACTAATCATTGTTGCCAAGGAAGCTACGCTAGATCCTTGCAATTACTGTCTATTTGGTAAGAAACATAGAGTTTCCTTCAATTTCCCTTCGACAAGACGATCAGAGTTGCTCAGTTTGGTATACTCTAATGTTTGTGGTCCCTTGGAGGTTGAATAACTAGGTGGTAATAAGTATTTTCTAACATTCATTGATGATGCTTCTTGAAAAATATGGGTGTATTTTCTGAAGATAAAGGACTAAGTATTGGATTACTTCAAATTGTTCCATGCCATGGTAGAGCGTGAAACAAAAAAGAAGTTGAAGTGTCTCCGCTCATACAATGGAGGCAAGTACACTTCTAAAGGGTTCGATGCCTACTGCAGAAGATACGGTATTCGAAATGAGAGGATGATCCCTCGCACCCCACAACATAATGGAGTATCAGAAATGATGAATCGGACGATCATGGAAAAGGTCAGAAGCATGTTAATTATGGCCAAGCTACCAAAGCCATTTTGGGGAGAAGCTGTTCAAACCGTCTGCTACCTGATCAACAGATCACCATCAGTGCCGTTGAATTTTGAAATTCCAGAGAAAGTATGGTTTGGCAAAGATCCCTCATACTCTCATCTGAGAATATTTGGTTGTTTAGCTTTTGTACATATATCGAAGGAGCTAAGACGGAAGTTAGATACAAAGACCGCTCCATGCATCTTTATAGGCTATGGTGATGAGGAATTTGAATATAGATTATGGGATCCAAAGACAAAGAAGGTTATCAGACGTAGTTTTCCATGAAAACCATACATTAGAAGACATTGAGAATTCCACAATGTCTTCTAATCTTAAATTCAGTACATAAAATACCATCACAATTCACCATAGATAATGACGAAGTGCACAAGGAAATACCAGAAACAAAATAGGATGAAGAAGAGGATATTAATCAGGGTGAGTCACAATCCTCTCCACCAAAAGTTATAGAACCATCACATCAAGATGATGGTGTACCTCCTAAAATCGACAATCCACAAGTACGAAGATCTGAACGATGACGGATTCCATCAACAAGATACTTAGAGTCTGAGTACATTCTATTCACTGATAAAGGCAAAGACAAGTGGACACAAGCAATGCCGGACGAGATGAAATCACTGCAAAAGAACCAAACATATGAGTTGGTTGAGCTTCCGAAAGGAAAAAAGATACTAAGGAATAAGTAGGTTTTCAAGCTTAAGAAAGATGGCAGTGGAAAGATAGTGAAACATAAAGCTCGTTTAGTAGTCAAAGGATTTCAACAGAAAAAGGAAATTGACTTTGACGAAATTTTTTCACCTATTGTAGAGATGGCCTCAATTCGAGTTATCCTTGGATTAGTAGTCAGTTTGAATTTAGAGCTTGAACAGATGAACGTCAAGACAACATTTTTTCATGGTGATTTATATAAAGAAATTTATATAGAGCAGCCAAAAGGTTTTAAATTTTCAAAAAAAGAAAACTTTGTTTGCAAGTTAAAGAATAGCTTGTATGCTTTTAAGCAAGCACCAAGACAGTGGTACAACAAGTTTGACTCATTTATGGTGAGTCAAAGCTATAAAAGAACAGTTGTAGATCAGTATGTTTATATTCAACAATGTTCGGATGTCAATTTTGTTGCTCTTCTATTGTATGTAGACGATATGTTGATCGTTGGACAAGATGCAACAAAAATAAATCAGTTGAAGAAAGAATTCTCTAAGTCCTTTGACATGAAGGACTTAGGCCCAGCTCAATAGATATCAGGAATGCACATAACTCGAGATAGGAAAAATAAAAAGTTGTGGCTATCTCAAGAGAAGTATATTGAACTAGTGATCAAGAGATTCAATATGCATGATGCC
This sequence comes from Fraxinus xanthoxyloides, assembly GCA_903798325.1. Taxonomy (NCBI): domain Eukaryota; kingdom Viridiplantae; phylum Streptophyta; class Magnoliopsida; order Lamiales; family Oleaceae; genus Fraxinus; species Fraxinus xanthoxyloides. The sequence goes on along the minus strand of CAIGRL010063889.1, from coordinate 3,471 downwards.
AAACCTGTCAGCATTCCACTGGCCAATCACTTCAAGTTGAGCAAGAAATCATGCCCTTTATCTAAAAAAGAGATAGAGGAGATGTAATTCGTACCTTATTTATCAGCAGTCAGAAGTCTGATGTATACCATGGTATGTACAAAGCCAAATATTGCTCATGCACTGGGCATGGTAAGTCATTTTCTCTCTAATCCTAGAAAGGAACATTGGGAGGCAGTCAAGTGGATTCTCAGGTATCTTAAGGGTACATCAAGGATGTGTTTATGCTATGGGCTAGCTGATCCAATCTTGGAAGGTTATACATATTCAGATATGGCAAGAGATCTTGATAATAGAAAATCTACTTCAGGATTTCTCAACACTTTTACAGGGGGAGCTGTTTCACAAAAGTGTGTTGCTTTATCTACAACAAAAGTAAAATATATTTTAGCGACAAAAGCTGGTAAAGAGATGTTGTAGTTAAAGTGAATTCTTCAAGAACTAGGGATCAAGCAGAAAGATTACAAAGTACATTGTGACAACCAAAGTGTTCTTGACTTAAATAAGAACTCAATGTATCATTCTCGGACAAAGTACATCGACATCCGCTATCATTGGACAACAGAAGTGATGGATCAACAACTGTTAAGATTAGTGAAGTTCAACGGATATGTTAACAAATGTAGTTCCAATGGAGAAGCTAGAGCTGTGCAGAGACATGGCTAGAATGATAGTTAAATAACAATTGATTTGAATGCGACCGGAGGGGGAAAATTGATATGTCCAGCCGCAATTATTGACTTCTCTTACTTAATGAAGAAGACATCTCGATGGAAGAACAGAACTTGACTTAAACCTCTCTTTCTTAACAAGGAAGTCTTCTCTGCAAGAAGAAAAGTTGAATTGAAACACTCTTACTTAACGAGGAAGGTTTCTCCATTAGGCTACAAAATTTTCTTATAAATAGGGGATGCATGTGTAGAGAATTATTATCATCTTGTGAGGATAGAAAAAGAAAGAGATTAGAGAGAGAGAGAGATTTATGAGGTTTTATTGAGAGTTTGTAAAACTCTATTATAAATTCTATTCACGATAGAAATAGAATTGCTTTTCCTATTTTATCTTCTTTTTTTATGATCAGAGAATCACAACAGAGAAATGGAGAGTCAAAAGGTTGCGTAAGAGGAATGGCAAGAAAAGTGATGGAGGTTACATGGTATCAGGCCAGTTCCGTTCCAAAACAAATTAACCTTTGAATTCCGTTTCCGACGAACGACCTTGTGTCGCTCCTCTAGCTAGCAAATTTGTTTTTGTTAATTTCTTTCGATTTTCTTTTCTTTTTTGTCCTCGTCAAATCAGCTGGGCCTGTTACCATTCGTGCTGATTTCTCCAATTTGGCTATCGATTTATTCATAACATGTGGTCCTTTTACTGGGTGTTTTGGTTGGGCAGTGCAACTCTTAGCCAGTGGTTATGGGTGTTGCGCAGTTTCTATTTGCCGTAGAGTTCATGGGCTCATGTGTTGAGGTTTATTTATTCAAATTTAATCATTGAGTCATGTCTAGTTCTTGTGCTACTCATCCGACCAAAAGTTTGGATCGTGTCTGGTTCTTGTCAAGGGTTGATGAATATATTTTGTTTTGTTTCATTGCTTGCTCATTCCGTTGGTAGTCTATTGGCCATCGATTTTCTCCTTTGTTTTGGAGGTTGATGTTTATTTTGGTTGTTGTGTGTGGTCCTCATTTTCATTTTTGTTTTGGTTGCTTGGGATTTATCATGAACGAGATACTAGTTGGTGACATGGATGTGATTTGTGCAATACTTGATAGAGCTATATATTTGTATCTTTGTTTAGATGAAGCCCATAATAATAATAATAATAATAATAATAATAATAATAATAATAATAATCCAACAGGGTAATGGGAAAATTGTTGAAACAAATCAGCTAGGCATCATTGATGATGGTCAACACTACTATGTTGGTTCCAGTTTTTGGTGCAAGGTTATGTTCCCTTTGGATCGTTAATTTGAAAGTGTTTGGGCCCTTTACCTCAACTGATTTTACTAGAAATATTTGCATCACTTTAATTGGACCCGCTAGGAACTATGGTACTAAATATCTTTCAAGGCTGGGACTTTTTGCCTTGTGTGCCAGCAAGTTTTTTATTGTGATGATTTCTTCTGAGCTTCCTTTGGTGGACTATGTGGGATATTTAGTGGACTTTGTTCTGGTGTTGATAGAGTTGTGTGGTTCTGATTTGAGTTAATATGAAATATGGTCTTTGGTCCAGTTAATTTGGAATTTGGCATATGTTGAGCTGAAATTTGGAATTGGTATGTCTGGTTCATCTGGAACTTGATTTAGTATATATCAAGTTCATCTGAAATTTAAAATTTGCATCCCGTTAATCTGGATATGAAATTTGCTTCCATTTGGTTTGGTTTAGATATGTTCGGGTTGGTGTTTTGACTTTGTCAATAAAGTTGCAGACATCCTAGCATATGAAGAATATGGATTTGTTTTTGGTAGTCTTCATATTCTTAAGTTAGTTTTGTTAGGAGTTCGCAAAATTAGCTCACAAATCAACAATAATATGTATACCAAAAAACAAAAAATCAGAAACAAAGAAACTGGAAAAACTCGAACAAAATATTTATTCGAAGGAAGCCCACAGGCTGCACATCAAAGAATTTGTGCTTCAATCACAGAATATTCCACCATTCAGAACCAGAATCACACCCTAATAGTGAGATTACTAAAGGAGATACTCATACCATCCTTTTCATATCACACAAAAGACCTTCCTTCATATTAACAACACAAGTTCACACAAGAACAGACTCTCTACACAATAAAATCACTCAAGATTACACAATATTAAGAGAGAACAAGAAATCAAATGAGTATTTTGATTTCTACAATGAAGAAGGACAGAAGTCTCCAGAACGGTGCAGAGAGCACGAGATGATGAGAGAAAAATCTGAAAAAACTGCACAGTACAAACCCTAAGGATGCCTTTTATGAGAGTCTCCTGAAGTGCCCTTCATCCAACGGTTGTGGTGATTGCACTTGGTGACATCCAGGTCGTCCAGTATAAAAGGTAAGTAAAAACACAACTTTTATCATTCTTCAAACATGTTTCTTGCACCATTTAAACAAAACAGATTTTAGTAGCTGGGCCATCAAAATCCAATTGGGGGCACACATTAAGCCCAATGGGTATTGCATCATTGTGCCACAAAATCCTTTCATACTCCACCTTGGTACAATGATTCACGTTCATCAGTGGTTATTCAAAAACACAGATATCATAAGCACAGATTGCTGCATCCACAAATCAGCAAGGAACCACATTCAGAAAGGTCAAGCAGTCCAGAGATTTGTTCAAGGACAGTACCTTAGTCCTTACATCAACAGGATTATAATTAGTAGATATCTTTTCAAGTTTCACAACACCTTGTGAAATAATATCTCTAATAAAATGAAAT
>CAIGRL010063864.1:2657-19673 GCA_903798325.1 Fraxinus xanthoxyloides | reverse complement strand
AAAAAAAAAAGTAAGTAAATAAATAAATAAATTCAATATTGGGTATTAAACTGTTTGTGTGGTTATGTAAATGTTATTTTGTTTGTCTGGGTAGTAGTATTCTTTGCTATCTTTTAAAGTTCTTTGTTCGAGATACAACTATGGTGAAAAATGTTATTGAATTGTTTTATTATAGGTTTGCAGCTTACCCATTTCTGCTTAAAATCCCGAAGAGAAGTTGGTCAATTCTTTACCATTGTCGTTTCATGGATTTCTATTTTCATGCATGGGAGATTTTTTTGAAGAAAAATTGATCTACGCTGCTTAAAATACAATACTTTAAGAATCTTTTCCTTTACGGCTTTCAAGGTTTGATGGCTTTTTTATAGGGAAGGTCTTTTGAGGGTCTAATGCATTCATTGGGGGTGCTGTTTATTGGCTGTTTGGGAAATAACAGAATTTGAAAATTATAACCCATAAATATACAAACTACACACATTAGAATTATAACCCCCTATTCTCGAGCAACAATCTATGACAATTTAATCTACAGATTCGATATATGAATGTTGGAAAAATTGAATCGTGTGAGACACGAATCAAAGAGCGAAAGCATGAGGTTTCCAAAATTTAATTTTCTTCTTGATCTTGCAATAATCCAAAATAGGACACAAATAGAGCTTGATGATGAAGAAAAAATGCACGTACAGATTGAAATTACCTGAATCGTGCAGATTTGCACTTATCTTCCTTTGAATCAATCTACCAAAGCCTCCAACCTCAATCTTCTCATGTGCTCTTAAAAGGCAGCTATACAAGTTAGTGCTTATTCGGTAGTGCTATTAAGTGCTCATAAGCTTTGGGTCCTACAAAATGAATAATAAATAAGTAGTAACTTTTGGTCCTACGAAATGGATAAAAAATATGCTTGACTAGTTTAAATTATAATTTAATCTTTGCAAAACATGCTCTTAGTGGACACTCAAGAAGTAAAAATTGTCGAGGAAACTATATTTGTCGTTTTTAGAAAAACCTTACTCCATGGAAACACTTAATAGTGAATATCGCTAACTCGTGTTCACGTGTGTTGTTAAATGGATATTGAAAGATGTGTATTTAGTAGATGAATGCACCATTTCGGGAATATTGGTGGGCCCCTTTGTGGTGTTTATAATAGCCTTTGACGTACCTTTGTAACTTTAGATACCCTAAGGTCGACAATCCCTGTGCAACCTTTTGTGTTACCGCTATTCACTTAAAGTACTCATAGCACATTTGTAATTATAGAGCCACATAGGAGACGCAATGGACTCGTGTAAATCCAAGTTTCAATTGCTCAAATCTACTTCTAGTCAAAACTAGTACAATTGATCCCTCTTTGAATAAAAGCTTAATTATTGTAGCTTTATTGGGTTTTCAGGCTCCATCAGGGAATGTTGATGGGGTTTGGATGTCCAAACCATATATATAAAAACAAAATCCACGAGTACAAAGGGGAAGAGTGCGTAAACCTAACCTACCAAAAGCAAAGAAATGCAACGTGTGAAGAGGATTATAAATAAGGGAAGTGCTACTTCCCATACAATGTAAACAAGTGAAAATCAGCCCAATGCTCTCTAATGCTAGGGAAACCATATCTATCAATTTGTATGAAGGCTCGAAGTTTGCGTGATAGATCAATGAGACCATACTCTTGATAATGTCACATATCCCATCCAATAAATGCAAGTGAATGGGCAACTTGATTTTCCTCACAATAAACTTGGGAGACAAAATCATGATCTATAGAAAGATTATGTCAGATCCGTCTAGGAATAATTTGTCGCCCATGGACCGCCACCTCTCGTGATGTAGTGAAAGCCCATTGATGAATCGACCTCCAACCAAATATCCGATAATCCTCAATTATTGAATAAACATTTTTTGTAATTAGCTTGTGTTTGACACCCATTCCCCAAAAAAAATGAATTCTGAAATAGTGATTGATGGAAGAATGTGTGGGTGAAAAGTAATGAAATTTTTATATTTGTGTGTAATATTATTTTATTTGGAGAATGTGTGATTGAAATGAAGAAAGAGGAAAAAATGAGAATGAGTGTTAAACAAGGACTTAATATAATTAGGCTTTTAATTTATCCAGGAAAATCTCTAGGTGGACATTCCCATCTCTTTAGAGAGTTATGGGTTACACATTGTGAATATATATTCCATGTATTCACAAGCCAAACTTCCAAATCACTAAGATATTGACTACATTGTAATCTTATTCGTGGATGCCTCCATGCTTCAGTCATGAGTAAAGGTCCATTACCCACTCAGAATTAAGATGGACTGCATCATTGAATAAACAGTCATTAAGATAAATTAAATATGCACTAGTATCTCTACTCAGAATTCACCAATTTTATGGTCAAGACAAGCCATCCACCCAATCTTGGAGTAGTTAACAGAATAACTGCCCAACTTGGCAACTTTATTTGCTGGTCACAGACACTTATTTAAATTACAAGTCATGAATATATATCTACACAAGAACTTTTATGAATTAGCAAGTACTTTTATTTTGCATAATTCATAACCTCCCACATGGCCAGGGGCCATTTAATTTTTCATAAGTGAATAAGTAATGAATAATATAATATTGACGGTGTAAAATGAATAAATGAATCATATTTACTGTATAACTGGAAAATGGCTCAATACAGAAATAAATTTAACCTTAATGGAACTATTTATACTCTTAGCAAATGAGCCATATAGTTGACAAGATTTTGTTTTCTATTTAATTATAGATTTGAGATATCAACTAGCTTGCTGAACTTTCTATTTTCTAGTTCTGTAAGAATTTTTTTTTGTCCGAGAAATATGCTGGCAATATTTGTAAGCTGAGATAAAGAAGCTTTGCACATCGTCGTGGTGCTTTCATTGTCATTATTTTGATTTTATATCTTCCTAATCTCACTGGAGAAGCATTATTTTATGTAGCTATATTTTTATGCTTGAGTTCTTATGAATAGTATTCGATTTGCAGATAGAACCTATCTTGAGTGGAAATTTGCCACCTGGATTTGATTCAAGTACTTGCCGCAGTGTGTGAGTTCTTTATGCACACATAACTTTGTCTTCTTGAGTTCTTCAATTTAAATATATTTATGCTTTGCTTTACTGACTTATGCCATCCTGTTGAAGAGTATGCTTATTACTAAGAACACCATTCTGTTCTGTGTTGTATGGTTCGTGATACTTCATTCTTAGGCGCCTGAATGTATTCGATATATGTTCCATAATAAAAAAAAAAAAAAAAGATGACTTTTCTTAAAAATATTTGGATTGAGAAGATTTTTGTGCACGACTGCATCGAATGGATCAAATGTTGGGCCAAATACTTGGCTCTTTCAATGGATGTATGATGTACCGAACATAATAGAAAAATAATTCATGGGCATAGTGTTTGTTATTATTGTTTTCATTTTTGTTTTTTATGAAAAGATTTGCATGGTACAAGCTTTGTTGAGTTCAATACATATATTTCGATTTGAATATTATGTTGTTCAAAATTTTTACCCATTAAATCTAGGAACTATATTAACTGAGCTTGTAGGTTTTTGATTCTAGTAGAGGTTTTCTTTAGGCTAGTTGATATTGGTGGGTAATGGTAGACCAAAACCTGTTTTAGGATGTAGTAGACTGCTTCCCAGTTCTATGTATTATGGATAAGGATGACGGATTTACCTTCACATAGCACATTTTATATTAATATTTCTTTTCAGAGTAATACGTCATTTATCATCATACTTACCTCTTGAATCTTCCAAGTTAAATTTATTGTTATGATGTATATTGGGCGTTTGTGTCTCACACAAAGTTTCAAGTTTTTATTTTATCATCATTTTGAGGTAATCCTTTTCAACATAATGTAGATATGTTGGAAACATCCATCCACAAGTCACGGAACCTCTTCTTCAAGAGGTTTTCTCTAGTACCGGCGCTCTTGAAGGTTGCAAACTCATTCGTAAAGAGAAGGTATGGTCGGATAACTTTTTGTTCCTTGCCTCTACGAGTTCATGTCTTCAGTTTCTTACACTTTTACTTCTGAGGCAATATAACATTTCTTCTCTGCATTGATGCTGCCCAGTCCTTGCGGCTCGCATATAGGCTTTCCTAAATGCTTAGTTCGAATGTCTTAAAGAAACCCATATTTTGATGTGGAATGTTCAAGTTTTGAAAAATTCCTATATATCAGTTAAATTACCTCTTTGACATGTATAAGAGCTGTATCATGATGAAAGTAACAAAAAATTGAAGTTGAAGGATATTTGTATAGCTAAGATTGTTCTGAAATGATTTTAGAGTCTATTGTGTTTTGCATTCAAAGGGTACAGACATGTACAAAATAGAAATGTTAAAAATTTTGCATGGTCCTGTAGTTTGGAAGTTCATTAAGAACTATGTTGATTGAAGCCTGTAATTCAGAGGGATATAGATAAAAATATTTTGCGCAGACATTTTTTTTTTTTTTAAAAGAAAAAAAATGCCGAACCAAGCATTATGACTCAGAACAGTGTCTTGACTTGTTTAAACGGTGTTTTACCCCCTTTTGATGCAGTCATCCTATGGTTTTGTGGATTACTTCGATCGTCGATCGGCTGCCCTCGCTATTGTAACTCTGAATGGAAGGCATTTGTAAGTACTGACAATAATAAATAGTTGGCATTAAGTAGGTTCTCTTGAATCTAATATGTAGTTTTACAGGTTTGGGCAGCCTATAAAAGTTAACTGGGCATATACCAGTGCTCAGAGAGAGGATACCTCAAGTATGTACATAAATCTAGGATTGTAGCCTTATATCTTATTTTCTCGTCAATTATTAGTAATGATTTTTGACTTTTATTTTGGCTGATCTATACTATATGTACCCTGACCCCACAGATCACTTCAACATTTTTGTCGGTGATCTTAGTCCGGAAGTTACCGATGCCACTTTGTATGCATGCTTCTCTGTCTATCCTAGTTGCTCGTAAGTATGATATTTATGTTTGTTTTTTCCCTAGAAGTTGAGTCCCCTGGATTTTAGACTGATTAATAATTGGGACATTGCATCAATACTTGTGTTTCTATAGAGATGCTAGGGTCATGTGGGATCAGAAGACTGGCCGTTCGAGGGGGTTTGGATTTGTGTCTTTTCATAATCAGCAGGTGTGCGGATTCATTGCCCTTTTTCTTCAGCCCTTATAACTAGTATGCATTCTATTAATTTCTGGTTTCTTTTTGTGGTCGTGAACAAACTCCATTGTTGGCTGTACTTTTGTCCAGGATGCTCAAAGTGCAATAAATGACTTGAACGGTAAGAATATATTTTATTTTTGGCTAGGATCTTCTTTGTCCTCTCCCTTCTTCTCGTATCTTTCTTTTTCTCTCCTTTCTTCTCTTTTATCTTCCCGGGAGGTTTAAGTAGCCACACCTGGAGAAATCATGCCTAGTCATGCCTGAACAGCACCGAGTTTATTATATATGTAGCAACACCGGTTCAATGAGGCCCTTGAACTATCTGATGGCTTGAGCATGGTTCTGGTGTTTTGCAATGTTAGAAATTGTTCTTGTATTCTGTTTTACAAAGTGGAGTTTTTGTGAACATTGAATCTGGAAAACCATAATAACTGGATCAAATTTTTCGTGAAGATTTTGATGAATTTGAGACTTTAGCCATCATTCCAAAAGCTTATGTTCACGGTCAATAGAAATGTACAACCAATTGCACGAGGGTATAATATTAATACGAGCAGTGGCATTTAATGTCTACTTTTGAGTGGTAGAATAGGTGTTTCTTGTGATAGAACTAATGAGACGACCCGAATCCTTGACTATTCGAGTGTCACTAAATAAAATTCAAATTTTTTATCGGGACTTAATTAGTAACAAGAAACAGTTTTACTCATTAAGTAAATAAAAAACGGTTTTAATTTCAATAATTAATTGCAAAATCTTAATATTAAAGAATAACGTATTGACGTAAACATAGTCTAAATAATGTCTTAGTATAGCCAAAAAATAAAAATAAAAATGAAACTTAAAAGTTGTGCTTCAAACACAATATAATTTATTAATCCTAACCCGTTGCCATCTTCAAGTTGATTGCCTCGAACCATCAATTGCCTGTAAAGGGAAATATCATGGAGTGAGATTTATAGAATCCTCATAAGTACATCATGAATTTTTATCGTGTATAACTTAAAGGAGTATAATAATTATAATCAACATAATAGATACACAAGAATTTTACCGAACATAGGTGGTAAGAATTCTTATGTGTAGCGTTGCTAAACTCCGGTTCCCTTATCATCATAATCATATTGTACCACATTGGACCCATATTAATTTTCTTGAAATTTATAACATAATAATAATCTAAAGATAGGTAGCGTACTTACAGTGAAATTTACAAGAAAGAGTAGTAGAGACCAAATAAAATTGCTTGTTCCCTCTTACAATTTTCACCTCGGCTATGTGCGTATATGTGTATATTATTTGGACTGAAAAAAATATCGTGAGTGGTAGCATGTGAATGTGAATGAGGGGCTTAAATATGACAATACTAGGCATACATCATTAAGAAAAAACCCATGATGGTGGAAAGACTATTAATTCTAGTATTGAAAGTTGTTCCTTGAAATCTGTGAAATGAGCAAAATCTCTCCCGCATTCCTCACGTGAATACTAAATCCTATATACACACGCATTTACACTACGCATTTCCCTATGTTTGTTCAATCATGAATATGATAAGAAAACATATATCAATGATTTTTATACGAGGGTTTGACCAAGCATTCAACCCTTCTTTAAAGAGCAAAGCGTATGGAAATTAGCATTTATACTAAGTTTGCTACAAGGTCCTAGAAGATGGATTCACTCTCAAATGAGCCCCTAATTTTTCAATTCTCATAATTAGACCCAGAAATTCGGGTACGGGTGTTATAACTAAGAAGCCAAGAAACTTGGGTATGGAATATCGTTTTTGCTTAGTGCATTTGATGTGAACCCACGTAGCAATAGTAGCTTCGAAACCCACAAAAGATTGAATCACAACCCCAAGAAAGCTAAAGTCCTGGTTTGAAGCTTGACCCAATAAAACTGGGTGATTAGCTTGTTAACTTCAAACTCTTGGCCTCAATAACTTGAACAAATAAATGCATGGTTTTATTGATCCTATTTGCTCACAATCTACTTTTTGTGTTTCTCTTTAAGTTGAGTCGGATCTTTGTAAGTGTGTTGCTCTCCATGGATCCTATCATTCCCTCACTTTTCAAGAAGATTCGTCCTTGAATTTTGACTTGCATTAAAGAGGCAATATAATAATATTGAAAGTACATTATACCCACCTCGAAAATCCACTTGTAGGCATTATCATTAATCATTTCGATCACTTGGAATGGTCCATCTCCCCTAGAATGTAATTTAGGCCTCCTTTGAAAACATGCCTTCCTCACGTGCATCCAAACCTAACCACCGAGTTCAAATGTAGTATGCCTCTTTCTTTGATCAACTTGAGATGCATTTTTTCAACATTCCTTCTATCTAAACAACCTCTTTCAACAACAAATAAAGGTATTAAATCCAATACAGTTAGTGGATTTAGACCATACAGAGTGTCAAAATGACTGGTAGAAATTGAGCGTTTGGTCCTTAGTCTATAAGTTCACCTCAAAATAGTTAAGGAACTCAAGAAGGACAAAATATTTTTATGCTTTAAGACATTTAAAACATATTTCAAATACATATCATATCTATCTAAACTCTTGCAATATACTAGAATATCATCTAACCTAGATATGTGATGATGATACATTACCGTTAGTGAATTCATGTTTACCTCATGTTTCCTTTGCTCCTCAAACTCCCCAATTGATTTTGAAACTCCTTTGCTTCCTCAAGGAACAAGTAATCAACCTCCCGCGACAAAGAAATATTCAAACTAGGGTGGGGTTGGTTAGTCTTCTCAATTCGCTGTTTAATGTCATGAATTGGTGGTAACTCAATAGGATTGTCCTCATGAACCAAGTTTTCAAAATCCTGCAATAAAAAAATAGCCAAATTAGGGAGGGGCTTGTTAGTTTTCACTGAAGTCCCTCTCAATTTCACTGTGTTTTTCATGGTAGCTCACTTTTGACTTTTCTTCTTTCTGAACTCTTTCTTTTCTCTCTTGTGGTTCCACCTTTTTTCTTTATCTTCAACCACCTTTCTATTTTCTTTTTCACTTTTTTTTTTCCTTTTTCTCGTGTGGTTCTATTCTTTTTTCATGATTTTCAGCCACCTTTCTCTTTTCTCTATTACTCTCTATTTTTTCCTCTCTTGTTCCTCCATATGATTAATTATTTAAGAATTAATCATATTGTAAAACTTGAAACTTTCCATCAAATCATCAAACTCACTACGCTTCGTAACAAGTGCTTCATCTACCAATGGGTACTCTACTCCATCAAACTCTCTAGGATTTCTTCTAGGCCCCCTTTCACGCCTGTCTTTTTTATTTCTCTTCCTATCAACTTCAACGATCGAGATCTGGTCAATTTCTGCACTAGGATAACGCATATTTTGCCTCTTAATATCGGGAACTCTTTTAGATTGCCCTCTTTGTAAGTTTGCAATCAATATATCTTGCTTATCTAATCTATCCTTAAATTCCTCACACATCACATTCAACCTCAGCCTTTTTCCTCTCAATACTTTCTTGTTCGATCTCAATCAATAGAACTCACCACTATGAAGTTGAAACAAAGAATTGTAGAAGGAATTTGACTCTCGAGAGACTCAAGAAAAGAAGGAATGGAAAATTGAATGGAAACACCAATAAGAAATTCAAGAAAGTGTTTCTTGAATTCGAATCTTGCCTTTTTCTCAACAATATTGACTCAAAGGATAGTTTGGAAGTTGAATTGAATTCTTGAATAAATTTATGTTTCAAGAAAGTGGTCTTGAAATCGAATCGGGCACTTTTTGACTTGGAAATTTGTTTTTTCTTGTTGAAACTTTTTTCCGATTGCTGATTTTTTTATTTATTTTGACACTAAATACGTGGAAAAATAACAAAGACGAGAAAGATCGAAACAAAATTGTATTAGTGCACTAAATTTAACGCACAAAACAATTCTTTAATGTTGGTATTTGCGTTGACATAAAAGATTCAAGAGGATGATGAAGAATTAAGGAGACGATGGAGATTCGATGAAGAGGATGAAGGCTCAGCGAAGATGAAAAAAATGTTGAGAGATAAAGATATAACCTTGATTTTAGAGCCAAAATTATATACCAGTTGACGTGAACTCACGTAGCAATAGTAGCTCCGAAACCTACAAAAAATTGAATCAGAACCCCAAGAAAGCTAAAATCCTAGTTTGAAGCTTTGACCCAATAATTTATTGAATCAATGAACTAAAGTTATAAAGGAACTTGACCTTTTGATCACAAAAATTATGAACCTCTCTATGATGATGTTGAACGCCACAAAGATGAAATCCTTGATAAGTTCGAATTTGAGTTCAATGAAGAACAAGAAGAAAACAACCTTGCTTTGATTTAATCTCTCAATAATGTGTTTATTTATAATCTAAGAATAATGCCATATTTATAGGCAACTCATAAAAACCCTAATTAAAACGTAAAATATCAAAAAAATATCAAACAAATAGAGTTCTAAACGAAAAAGGAAGAATTAAACTAATTTCATATTTTTGTATTGTGCGCGCGCACCTTGTAATCTCGTGCACGCGTCGTTCAGTTAATTTGGCTACGGATTGAAATTTTGCACCCTGTGCGCCCACATTGCTTTCCGGCTACACCAGGCTTTGTTTCTTCTAACTTTGGTTGAATTAAGTGCACTAATCTTGGTTTCTCTTCCTAGTCAATATGAAACTTGGTGTTTGGGCTTGTTAACTGCAAACTCTTGGCCTCCGTAGCTTGAACAAGTAAATGCATGGTTTCATTGATCATATTTGCTCGCGATCTCGTCATTGATTCCTTTTCAAGTTGAGTCGGACCTTTGTAAGTTTGTTGCCCTTCTTGGATCCTATCATTGAATTTGGAAGTTTATTGGATGGACACTGTGAATATTTACTCGCACCCCTCTAATCACGAGGCACCTTGGATGACTGATGCTTTCATATTTATGCAAGCAATGAGCTATAAGTAATGTGTAGGGTTCTCGGACCCTTTTAATCAGGTCAAAATTGTTAGTTTGATGGTTAAGACTTATTCTATTAAAATCACAGGGAAATGGCTTGGAAGCAGACAAATTCGTTGCAATTGGGCAACAAAAGGCGCCATTTCTGGTGATGACCATCATAGTTCTGACTCAAAAAACATTTTGGAACTAACAAATGGAACATCAGGTTGGTTCTACAGCATTATTTACAATTTTTATAAATCTGATATTACATGTCATGCTCCTAATGAATGCGAAATCCTAAGAAGCACGGATAATTGTAATCTTGTTACGTACCCTATCCGATACGTATCCAAGTGTGGATACTCTCTAATACGTTGCATGTTTTTTTTTAATTATTTTATATTTTTAAAATTTTTGGGTACTTATTTTTTAATTATTTTTGATACATATCGGATATGGTAGAACATGTGAAGAAGAATTATATTAGTTTTAAGCTCTTTTAAAACTCATTATTATTGGCTATAGATTGCTAAAAAAATTACTTATTAGATAACTATTCAGTAACTTATTGGAAATACATAATATTTATTGGAAATGCACAACTAGGGTTTTAATTTAATTGATGAGTAGAGTGTTTTTTTTTTTTTTTTAAATTGAAGATACAAAATACTATTAAATCGTGTTTATAGTTAACAATTATATTTTTATTATTGGAAATAGATAATAGTATTAAATCTATATTCAAAAAGGAGAATTCAAAGTGGGGCATTGTCGGAGACTCATTTGATACTTTCGAAGGTGTTAGGCTGCTTGATATTGCTAATCTATCATTAGATGAGTCAGACTTGGAAGGTGTTATTTTGGTCTCCTAATTTTTTTTTTTTTCAAAAGTTTTATCGTCGTGTCCATTTCGTATTCGAATTACATATCAGAATCCGTGCTTTTAGGTGAAACCGATTTGTTAATTTCACTTTATTTACAAATTTCAAAATTTGAATTAGAAATTTAGGGTGCATGAAAGATCTTTTCAATTCTAATAAGACATGCCCGTCAAAAAAGGTCAAACTTCTAGAAGCGTGTTTTCCTGGGATATGATTTTTGCAGTCAATTATATTTCTGTCTTAGCATATTTTTAAACATAATTTGTTGTGCAGAAGATGGTCAAGAAAAGAGGAACGAAGATGCACCAGAAAATAATCCCCAGTATACCACTGTCTATGTTGGCAATCTTGCTGCTGAAGTAAGTATTTGTTGAACCCACTCTTATCATAACCTGTTGACCCTGTGGTGGAATGCTATTTGATATGTCCTGGCCACGTAACTAAAATTAAGTGAATAATCATGTTAGTTGTATGATTCTGGAGAAAATAAAAGACTTGGGGTGTAATAGTCATCTTCAATTATTTTAATAGTTTTAGTACCTCTAAAGCGGTGCATGCTCGTTCTATCATACATTCTTTTATGTAACTGAATCATTTATACTTCTACTTAATCAAAGGAACTGCCTTGGCCTCTGGTCCTATCACTTTCGAGCTCTTAAATTGTGGTGGAAGTGACTTGCATGCTATGAAGCACAGACAGGCCACCGGAGCCGGCGTGCTGGGATCCGACACATCACCGATACGTGTTGGAAACGCCAGTTGATGCGTCCCTTTTCTTGTTTTGTTTTTTTGGAACTAGACACGTCTATAGTGCCATGGACAACCCAATAGGATATGACAAGCATCCATATCCACCATGTCGAATACGATCTCATCTTTATAATATTTCTAATCGACAAAGGGACCTTATAGATATCTAGAACTTGAACTTTTAGGCCTTTTTTAATCCATGCAATCTTGTATGGAGAAAGATGTCTCTCGATTTTCAAAATTAGAGCTTTTACCACTGCTTTGGAGACGACGTTCTCACTATTGCCACTATCAATGATCACGTTGCATACCTTACTACGAATAGTGCACCGAGTCCTGAAGATTTTGTGTCGTTGCAAGTTATTAGGCCATTTTGGTGCAAGTAAATGGCGTTGGACAATACATGCCAACTCTTCCCTTATATCCGCATCTACAATATTACCATCCTCATAGTCTTCAAAACTTTGCTCTTCATCACTTTCGCCCTCTTCTACAACATTAATGGATCGCCTGTTGCGACAGTTATTTGAAAGATGGTCTGGTTGGTTGCACCGATAGCACTTTCCAAGATTAGGACGCGCATAAGGGTCATTATTGGTTCGTTGTTGTGCTTGGTTTCTGTTTTAGATGTTATACCGAACAGGAGCTAAAGTTCCACTTTGATTCTGTGCCGAATTCTGAATTGGCGTGGTACCTTTACTGTTATTGTTGCCTGATGTCGTTGCACCCTTTGGAATAGAATAAGTTTCTTGAATTGGCCGTCGAAAATTGCCTAGAGTACGGGTTGTGGTCCTATTCATCTAATTTTCCACTTTATTACTAAATTGACTGCATCTGTCATGGTCCAAACCTCCTGAAGAGCTAGTTCTTGAATGACTAATTTTAGGCATCCTATATATCGAGCAATTAATTGAGCTTTTGTTTCAGAAAAATTAACTCGGGCATTTAAATGATAGAATTCCTCTGTGTACTCGTTTACTGTTCGGTTGTTCCGTCGACAATTCTGATATTGCTAGCACAAAAATTGCTCATAATCTAGACGGAGAAATTGTCTTTGCAATAACCATTTCATCTTGGGCTAGGTTTGCACACGTTTTCCTTGTTGATGATTAAATTGAAGCTGTTCCCACCATGCCGAAGCTCGACCTTTTAATTTATACGCAATGAGTTTAACTTGGCTTTTTTTCGATATATTCAAATAGTCCCGATTGTATAGATCCAATCCAAAAGATCTTCAATGTTTAATCGACCGTCAAAACTTGGCAAGTCCATCTTCATCTTAAATTCTTGAACATTTGTAACTTGAATATTAGCCTTTGGTCGAAAGTTATCTTCTTTGGATGAATATTCGAACCCCGTGGCCATCTTTGCTGAACGCCTCTAGCCCTTGGCTGAAAATTAGGACCTCGATCAAAACTAACTCCTTGGTCAACATTGTAACCCCGATCAATATTATAATCTCGGTCAATGTTGTTTGGGTCAAAATTCTTACCTCTATCTACCCTATATCTTTGGTCAAAATTAATGCCATAGTCAAAATCAATTCCTCTCCTAAAATCAAATTGAGTTTCTGTCTCTCGCTCAAGATTTCTCGTCGGAGCTCGCAGTTGGTCCCTAGGGTATAGTGTGCGTCTCCCTCCTTGTTGGAACCCCATGATTTCTTACATTCAGGTTAGCATCTTCTTTCTCATCGTTAGAATCTGAGTTGATATCTTCCGCTACATTTTTTGCCTACTCGTCTGTTCTACTCTGGGTGCATGATGCTTCTCAATAGTCATCGCAGTTAGCATGTGTGATATTGCGAAGAGCTTCATCCATCCCTTCTAGTCGTTCAATTTTTTCAAACCTCTGATTGGTGGTTTGTTTGCCACTCGAACCGTCTCAGCCATCAGATTGAGGTAAATTCCTTGCTCTAATACCAATTTTGGTATGGAAGCGTTTATGAAATTCTTGTAATAAGAATTGAAAATAATAATTGTTGACGTTGAAAATTAAACGATTAAATTTCAAGACAACTTCAGAGAAAATACGACTTTGATTAATTGACAATCCAAAGTTACAAGTGATTCAACTGCTCATTTCTATTTTTATAGGAGATATTTGAAATATGGATAATGTAAAGAATTTTGTCATGTGTAAAGCCATGTCCTTTTTTCTTTCCATGGCCATTTCCTCTATTTATAAGAGAAAATATACATGCCTCATTAATTTCTTGTCTTGTTACCTACAATCCCGAACTGAAGAAGTACATTTGCTGTAATAATTCAATTGGCTACTGAGCTTGACCTGACAGTTTGTTATGAGTAAATCTTAAGGTGGACTCCAGTAATTAATGAAGCACTCTAAAGAAATGAGCCTAATTATTTGAATAGAGGTTTATGTGAGCGCCATCGTAAGATTATTCCTTGTGGACTTTTCTAATTGGTCGGTTTGTTGATTCTGTCAGTGATCTTCAATCATTAGAATCCATTTTTCCTCGAAAGACTACACAATCTTCTCGAGTACGCTAATCATCCGAGCCGACCTCACATCACCGAGCTCACATTATCACGTGCTCATTACGTGTATTGATCCGACCTGACTGGCCTCAAAGCTCGGCATGTCAACAAGAATTATATTGGAATAATCTTACTTTGTATTGATATATGATTGATTGTCTTGAAAAGTGTACAATACTCTTATATTTATAGGCAAAATTATTCCCTAATCCTATTAATAAAAGGAACCAAAATAAGGAAACAAAATTCTAAAATAAACTAATCCTAATCTAAACTAGATTTAAGAATAAAACCTATCACAACTAGAAAAAAAAATTAGAAAAGATAATTTAAAAAAGACAAACTTATAGATAAAGTGAAACTATTAATTGTAGCTGTTATACATCAGCAAGTATGGTCCTGGTACTAAAAAAATTGATTAATATACATTTGGCATCTTTAATTCTTTTCAAACGTATTTAATGCGGTAGATCCCAAGATTGCTTGCGTTCTTCATAATCTGCTTAATTGCTTTCTTAACTATTATTACATTGAATTCATCCAATTTAGGGACCGCCCATCGTTTTCTGATTTTATTTTTTTCACGTTTTTAATAAAAAAATGTGTGTCATTGTAACAATTGAGTCTCAAAATATCATGTTTTTATATTTAATTATATACGATTGAGATAATTGAAATTTACGTAAAGAGAATTTTAATAATATCGACATTTTAAAACGTAATTGACTTTGACATGTTAAATTTAATTCTAGTAGTCGTATTTAACTTTTTATTTTCATTTATCGTGTAGGGTATTTCGATTGAAATATGCACTACAAATTTTACAATAAATCTTCGACAAAATTCTGGTTAGTCGATACATGTTATGTTACTTTTAATTTAAATTTGTCACTTTTTAAACTTTTGTCACTTTCAACTTATAAGCTGTGTTTTTTAAATGAAGTTATATTCTATGTTTAGTTAAAAAAATTGAAGGCAAAGACATAACCATGTACCCCGTGTCAAATATTTGAACATTTTTTAACCATGTCTCCGTATTCTACATTTTAGCAAATAAAAGATCTGACACTTAGATACTTACTCGCACCCGAGTCTAAGCATCATAGTTTGAGTCTAATTATTGAAACTAGCCTTTTTAACAAATAAGTTACCAAATTGACTAAACCATGATTTCAATTGTTGAAGGCCCACTACATTATTATTCCGAACACGATTTTTATATGTAACTTACCCAATTGAAAGTGTATAACGTAGCTCAATTCTGAAGGGTGATCTGGTCTCCCACTGAAATTATTTGTTCTATTCTAAAAAACTAAAATATTTAAAAAAATATTATTTTAATCGACAAATTGGCAACATGTTGTGTCGGTATTTTTTTGAAAAATTGTATGTTAGCATGTCCACACGTGTCAGTTTTCATGCGTTCTTAGTGGCATGTCAAAATGTTCTTTCGAATAATTGAATTTCAGACCTCAATCCTGTGTCTAACTGACTACTGCTCTTTACAATTTCTTTTATAGACCAATCCAATCAGGAATAGTAATCATAAACTATTATGCAGTTATGTGCTGTAGTGTTGGTATAATTATGATCAGAGGAGTTGGATCGTGAATCTACATTCACAGTCTTTTCCATTTCTAAGTATGGAAGATCCTTTTTTGTAGCATGTTTTATTATCCCTTCTCCTTTTCTGCCTCTCTAACCCTTTTCGGGTCCAGAGGATAATTTAAGAATGGAGGAGGTTTTTTTACTAGGTTTTTTACGTTTGTTTCATATGTTTCCGTTGCAACTATATTTGCAGGTTACATCACTAGATCTCCACCGTCATTTCCACGCACTTGGGGTAGGAGTCATTGAAGATGTCCGTATTCAACGAGACAAAGGTTTTGGCTTTGTGAGATACAGTACACATGCTGAAGCAGCTCGTGCCATCCAGATGGGAAATGCCAGAATTCTTTTCGGCAAAGCAATCAAGGTGCGCTTACTCTCTAATTAGGGATATATAAATTTGCTCATTCAATAGAATGTTAGCCATGTCCTGACAAGAAATGTATTTCCATTGACCCTCATATCTCTTTAGCTCTTCATTGGAGTCCCAGATAGTCGGATTATAGGGGGCTAACGTGCATTTCCTGACACACCCAGTTATACACGAAGGCATGCCATGTGTTTTGCTCTCTTTTGTCAAACTCCCAATTAGTGGCATTACAGGGACTAGATGAACCAAAGGTGCTCTAATGGGCGTGTCATTATGCATCCCGTGATGCAAGTAGCTAAAAGTGCAGTTGGTGGTGCCTTTTGTTTCTGTGTGGCGGTTTTGTGCCGTCATTATTGACTGTGTACTGTGCTAATTTTTATTGAATGATTAGATTAGAGATATACGTAGACGGTTTCAATTAATATAGTATGCTATGCAATATCTGTTAATTATCAGAACCTAGAGACTCTGGACTAGAATATGGACATATTATTTATCATTTATGCAGAGAAACTTCCTGAGTGCACAAAAATGTTTCTAAGAAGTCTAAATTAGTCAGTATTGTTATTTATTTTGAAATGTATTTAAAAATTAGGTTTGGGCTGGCTTATTAAGAAAAGAAAGGTAAGTACCATTTGAAGTTGAGGCAGATGAGAGCTCAAGTCCCAAATACATGGTTAATTTTTCATACATAGGCTTATATACTAGTTTTAGACGTTTACTCTTTCTTCATATAAAAAAAAATGTATTTTTTTTTTTTTTTTTTTT
>CAIGRL010063820.1:0-10772 GCA_903798325.1 Fraxinus xanthoxyloides | reverse complement strand
AAAAAGAATATAAAAAACATAGTGGATCATCCTTATTATTTATTTGCTACATAGCAAATACGAAAATCACGCTCACCATTGTTGACCTAAGACTGTCGGTGGCTTAATAACGTGACATCCTAATTTACTAAATTAAGCAAAAATATCCCTCAGCTAAAGCTAACTATTTGTATGAAAGTATGGGGAAAAAAAAACAAAAGTAGCGACAAACTGACACGATTCATTCTACTTGTGCCACGTATTATCTTGAAAACAGTGACCTCTCTTCCCTCAAATCTATCCGTTGGCAATTGGGGTCCCTGTTAAAGAGAAGCCGCACCATTTACTTTACTTCATTTATTTAAACAACACCCTTCAATTATATGTGCATGTGATTATTCTTGGGCTTTGTTATGCTTTTTGATGGGTATACAGATAAATTAAAATGTTGATTTTGATTTACGGTGTAATCAATTCATGGAGTTTTATGTAATTTTAAACAGTTTTTAATATGATGATATAGATTCATGTATGTGCGCGTATAAGTAATAAGTGCGTGTATGTATATAGGAAGATCGGTGGGCATGTGGGATGCTTTAATTGACGCTGATAATGAAAATGGCCTCTCTTTAATTACATTCTCTCTCTTGCACGAAAGTTACTTTATTTAAGTATTCCAAGGTTTAGGCTTGAAGCCCATTTGTTTAATAGAATATAGAATCAAGATCAAGATCAAGATACATTATGAGGCACCTCCATAGTAGTTATTGCCACAGAGGAGGAGCCATGGCTGGTGCTTTTGTGTTGCTCCTGCCCTTTCTGTTTCCTAGCTTTTTCACTCCTCTGAGCCATGCCTCACCTTCCATTCTCTCGGTAGGTTCTTGATTTCAGATTATTTTTTGCTTTTCTTGTTTTTACTTGTGTTTTGATATGTATATTATGCAAATTCTGTGTTTCTTATACTGGATTTGTGGCCTTTTTAGTTGTTTGTACCTTTTTATATCTGGGTTTTGTTTAGTTTGCGGGAAATGCTTGAGAAAGAAGAACAAGAAAGAATAAAGATTATCTTCTTTGCTAGTTATGTGAATTTTGAAACCTAAAGAGTTAAAATTTCTGAAAAGATACGATATTGAGAGGGACTCTGGTGTTTTTTTTTTTAAGGGAAAACTTACTCCTTTATATTTTTAATTTTTTTGAAAGCATACCTGCGGAAAAGAAAATGAGGGCGAGTATTATATTGTTGATACTTGGGTATTGTTGCTGAATTTAGAAGGGTGGAAAAACCTTGGGATTATTCCAAGTAGGGAAGTGCTGTTTGGTTTCTTGGGTGATTGTTGAATATAGATGTTTTGAGTGTTGATATTAGGTAAGTACTGACGGTACTTACATCTTTATAAGGAACTGTATTAGAAAATTGTGTAAAAAAACCTTAATTGAGCATGATTAGGTAGATGTGGGATAAGGTCCTAGATGGATATGGAGTGGGTGAATTCGATCTGTTGACCTATGTTGGTCTGGATGCTTGTAGAGATGCACTTGTTTAGATTTCTTTTTGGGTCCTGGTTTGGATTTTGGAAGCTAGAAAACGGGGGTTTAGGGATGAGATAGTAATTGGTGAGGCAACAAGTGAAACTATGATAATTATTTACCTTCTGAAAAGAGAAATCAATATAAAACTTCAGATGGAATGAGTTAGGTTTGCCTATCTCTGTGGGTGGGGAGAGTTTGCCTAATTGTCTTGGAATGCTGGTGCAAGGTGTTAAAAAGCAGGGACCACTTCTCTGGTAGAAAACAAAACCTTAGAAAAATGTAGCATTAAATGGTTCCTTGCAGAATAGCCAGAGCTCTTAATTAATAGCAAGCCCGTGTGATTTCCCTTCTTAGTTCCTGGAATCCCGAACTGGTAACTAATGAATCTGTTTATCTAATTTGCTCATGCAGGAGTGGAATGCTCCCAAACCTATGCATTCACGACTTCTCAAGAGTGCTCTGCAACGCCAAACTGTGAGTAGAGTTTTTGAGCTATATTCACGTATTTTCAACAAAACATTATTGTCTATTGAGTTGCTTAAAATTTTTTCTTCATTCGTTACTTTTTTTATTTTTCAGTCGGATGAACAGCAACTATGGATGCCTTTGGCTAATCAAGGCTGGGAAACCTGTACTGAATCAGGCACTTCCTCGGGTGAGTAATTATAATATACCGAAAAGGGTTTAGTATTATAATTCATATTTTCCTTTCAGTGGAGGCCTTTTAAAGAGGTGTAATTACCATCTATCTAATTTCTTTGAAATAGCATTGCCAGAAAAATCTCGAGGATATATTCAGATTTTCCTTGACGGAGGACTAAATCAGCAGAGAATGGGGGTAGGCTTTTTATTATATCCCTTGTTATTTCATAAATTACTTGAGGATGATAATTTATAATTGTGAATGACAAAAGTACCTCTTTACGACTTCATAAGTTGCTAATTTTAAACTGAATCACTGATGTTTACTCTTTTTACAAAGATTTGTGATGCAGTGGCTGTTGCTAAAATTTTGAATGCAACTCTTGTCATCCCTCATCTTGAAGTAAATCCTGTGTGGCAAGATTCAAGGTACTATTTATTAAGTCAATTCATTCATGATACTTTTCCTAATAGTCTAATCTTTCGTATTTAAAGCTGTAATCTTATTAATAACATTAGTACTTCTTCTCATGCAGCATGTTTATGGATATTTTTGATGTGGATTACTTCATTAATGTATTGAAAGATGATATATCCATTGTGAAAGAGTTGCCTGACGACTTCTATTGGAGCACAAGGGAGTATTACGCTACAGCCATCCGAGCTAATAGAGTCAAAACAGCACCCATTCATGCTTCAGCAAACTGGTATATTGAGAATGTCTCGCCTATCCTGCAGAGGTGAGTATACTGAAGATGTGTTTCCTTCTTTCTTATTGAAATATTGGAACACTCAACAACATGGATCTTGCAGTGAACTGCATGGCTTTTTCTGAAGTTAGATATACACGCACAAACATGATTGTATAGATACAGTTTAGAATGGGTAACTTGCCTGTCCATCTAAGTACAAAGTTTGATTTGTTTCCTCAATTTCTAATTGAGAACCCCTGTCTATATATCTAGGGCTAGCTGAGATGAGAATATTTAAAGTTTCATATGTTCTGGAATTGTATTTTTGCCAAACTCATGGAACATACAATAAACCATATTATTGTTTTGAAACAAATTCTTCACAAGTGCTAACTTATCCATCCACCTGCCTTTATAGAGATAAACCAAAGTTTTGTTGTATGCTATCAACATAGACCTTGAGATATGTTTAGATTTCATCAGATGGTTGATATTTTGAAAGGTATGATGATTGAGAAATTTATTGTAGTTGATTTTTATGATAAGGGTTGCAACTTATGACCCAAGAATCTGCAGTTAAGAGTTTGATAGTTGTGTTTCTGTTGTTGATTTTCCATGTGATGATGTTATAGATCAATGATTTTTATTTGAACTTTAGGTCGACATGGTTCTTTAGCTTTTCTTTCATCTATGGATTATGATTGTGATCTGTGGTTGATCAGCTATGGGATTGCTGCAATTGCACCATTTTCTCACCGACTAGCATTTGACAACATGCCTAAGGACATCCAACGCCTGCGATGCAAAGTCAACTTTCAAGCTTTGGTGTTTGTTCCTCACATTAGAGCTCTTGGGGATGCTCTTGTCAGTCGCCTCAAATATCTGCCTAGTGAAAGTGAATCTAGTACTAATTACCTTAATGATGTTACCGATTCTAGAAGCAAGCAAGGAAATGGAAAGTTTGTTGTTCTCCATCTTCGATTTGACAAGGTATGTCTACTTTTTCAAGACAAAACCTAGTTAAAATTCAATTTTGGATCTAACAAATCCATCCCCGGTTCTGTTCTAATCTTCTTGATGTGCCTCTTATATTAATACCTTCCCAGAAATTGGCTTTTGCATGCCCTTACCCTATTATCATTCAGGCTTTCTCATACTTCTGATTATTTTGCAATGCAAGTGGTGGTAGATTGTTGCAAACAGACTTTTGCTGCGTCATCTTCCCAAACAGATTTGTGTTGCAAATCTGCCTGAGATTCCCAACCTGACTGATGCGGGAAATATCTTAATGCTGTTTCTTGATTTTATTGCTTTTTCAGGACATGGCTGCTCATTCGGCCTGTGACTTTGGTGGAGGAAAGGCTGAAAACCTGGCGCTAGCTAAGTATCGACAAGTTATTTGGCAAGGAAGAGTCTTAAACTCTCAATTTACTGATGAGGAGTTGAGGAACCAGGGACGGTGCCCATTGACTCCTGAAGAAATTGGATTGCTGCTAGCTGCTTTGGGATTTGACAACAGTACTCGCTTGTATCTCGCCTCCCACAAGGTTTATACCTAAAACTCGTTTAATTTAGATTTTAGTGCAAAAACTTGTTCTGACACTTGGCAGCCAAGATTTGGTTTCATTTTCTAAAGTTCTTGGTTTGGTAATGCCATTCTTTGCAGGTTTATGGTGGGGAAGCCAGGATCTCAACCTTAAGAAGTTTGTTTCCATTGATGGAAGATAAGAAGAGTCTTGCCTCTTCAGAAGAAAGAACCCGTATTAAAGGAAAGGCCTCCTTATTAGCGGCACTAGATTACTATGTCGGCATGCAAAGTGATATATTCATTTCCGCTTCTCCAGGAAATATGCACAATGCTATGGTAAGAACTGAAGCCCATTAATTTACACTGGTTGCTGATGTGAAAATTGCTTAACATATCTTTAAGCTATTAAAAATCAGATTCTGCTAATCATATTTAATATTATTATGTGTCGGCCATCATTTAATTTATAATTAATAACGTGTCTATTATAGCACCTTTGGTTTCATAACTAATACATGGTGAAAACTGGGAAGCGTTGTTTCAGAGTTGTTTAATTCTGCAAATGTGTATCTTGGCTTGGTTTAACAGGTGGGGCATCGAACTTATCTAAATCTGAAGACTATAAGGCCTAACATGGCATTGTTGGGACAACTTTTCTTGAACAAAAGCTTGACTTGGCCAGAGTTCCAAGAAGCTGTTGTTGAAGGGCACAAAAACAGACAAGGGCAACTCAGACTCCGAAAGCCAAAACAGTCTATATATACATATCCTGTTCCTGACTGTATGTGCAGCGCTTAAGATTACTTTGTTAGCACGCGAGTGTTTATGTAGATTCAACTATTGTTTGTGCCCACTAATAGTTGAAATAAATTATGATCCCTTTTTCGTAGTTACAGAACCATACCAGTTTTACCATGCGTGCAAATTCTTTGGGTGGAAGATCTTTGTAAAATATGGGATCGTATTAATCTATCAGAGGTTTGATTTATAATCCCAGAATAGCATTTCACGACGAAATCATGTGTAATTTTTTACTATATTCAATAATATACTATTGTTTTGTTTGGCTCAGCTTTTCTAATTTGTATGGCGGAATAATCTTCAATTTGAATGTTCATTCGAGCACCCTTGTGGCATGTTTGGTAGGAGGACATAGCAGCACTGAACAAGATTAAGGAAGGAAAAGAAATTTAAAAATGTTCTTATTCGTTCTTGTTCAATACCGCGTACCCCCAGTATGTCCCTGTGGGAACCCCTCAGCAGGGTTGAAAAACATATTAATAGTTCTAAGACTGCATTCTCAACTTTTCCAGTGAGACCCACTGTATGGACTATTATAGTAAGAGCCTATCTGTAAAGTCTGCTCTTTTAAAGTCCAGTTTTTATGGCTGGTTGTTGCTCCAATTTTTTCTGTATCATCCCCTCATGTATGAATTCCATTGCGCAGAATTGCCTTCGGGAGCATTACCATGTCTATTGAGTTTTGAATCCTCAATTCCAAACCACAGCAGCTCCCTGGTTGAAGGGAGTTGGGGCGGGGGCAGTAGTTGGGAGGTTGGACAAAAACTCTGAAGAGCAAGCAAAATTGAATTGAGATGTCCAATTTGTTATCCATC
This sequence comes from Fraxinus xanthoxyloides, assembly GCA_903798325.1. Lineage (NCBI taxonomy): Eukaryota > Viridiplantae > Streptophyta > Magnoliopsida > Lamiales > Oleaceae > Fraxinus > Fraxinus xanthoxyloides. Next base: position 4,785 of record CAIGRL010063820.1, on the reverse strand, counting down.
CAATTAATTATTAACACATTATTTTAAATTAGCATGACCAATTTTTCTCTAACTATTCCTGATACTTAAAATTATGTGACATTTTAATGTAAAATGATATGTAAAAAGTTATTGGACAGCAGAAATTGGACAGTAAATCTCAACTCGAAAAAGCTATTGCAAATATGAAAGGTTAAGAAGTGAAATGTCAAGAAAAATGTTTTTTTAGCATAAATAGCTCAGCACTTTATAAGCATGAAATCCTCCCCTAAAAAGGGGAAAGAAAAGCATCATTTAGATTTTATCGAACCAACAAAGGGTAAGTTATTACTAGATGAAGTGACACTAAAATCTATTGAGTTCTATCTTCTACCTTCATGTCCCATCAAATACAGAATGTAAGAAGAAACCTCTTGAGGAAGATCACAGTTGTAATTTTTTTTTATCAGAAATCGTTGTAGTGGTTTTATTATTCCACCAATAGTAAATTTATACGTAAATTAACAAACAAAATAAATCAGCGAGGAAATAATTTTGAACCAGTAGAAGAAATCGGTGGACCAGAAACAAGGTCTCGTCAACTGGGAAGCAATCTCCCAAAACAGATACAGTTGATATATAATGCTTTGCATCAATGTATGTATGATCAATTTGACAAAAGTTACCCTACAATACCTCCTGAGAAAAATAATCAAGATGTGGATAAATAGATATGTCGTATGTACTGATGATTTTACCCTATAACAAGCTCAACCGGTTTTCCTATACTGGATGGTGCAAGAGGCTAAATATCCTTAGTCTCGCTGATCTGACTGGTCGCCAGTTGTTGAGCCTGAGACGTTTGAACGCTTGATGTCATTTTTACCCTTCTCAGCCACTGGAGGACCATGACCTCTACGTAATGCAGCAAATTCCTTCACATCCTCAGGATTTGGTGAAGGTGCAATCTCCTCTTCAATGGGCAGTGTTCTCTTTGAGCCCTCCAAAGCGACGCCTAGAACTATATTCTCTTCCAAAGCAGGTTTTGTTCCAGGAGGCTGTACAACTGGTGGTTGTCTTATGTCTTCTTGTTTTAGAGGATTACCAGAAACAGGGTCTGATCTATTGCCTCCAGACTCTGGCAAGGAGTCTGCGGCATTGTCAACTGAACTGTGCAAACGAGAACTTCCTTGGCCTACCTTTATAGGGTTCTTGCTATTAGAGGTGTTCTGTGCCGAACCAGCCGAACTTTTGGAGTTAGAACTTGATGTAGAATCAGTCCTAGAGACAGATTTTGATGTTGATTTTGCTGTTGCATTATTATTGACCTTGGGATCAGACAAAGAGATCGCTGCAACCTTTTGGTCCTTCGCTTCAGCTTTCGGCACCTGTCCAACCTCGGCACCAGGCTTCCTATCCGAAGCCATGATCTCTTTAGCCTTAGAGTCAGTAGACACTGTTTCTTTAGATTTAGTATCGAGACTTGAACTCGTGTCCCCTCTACCATCCACCATGTTATCAGGCGTTGACCGCACCACAGCCTTGCTGCCTTCCTCACCATTCACACGCACTTGACGAGCTTGAGTTTTTGTCCTCTCTTCCCCATTAATTTTGTAGGAGGGCTCAATCAATAGCAATGGACGGTTCGAAGCTGCTTCGTGGTTATAAATAGAATCTGCATATGGTTTAGTTTCCAAGTCTGCATCACTATATATTTTCTGAACAGTACGAATGGGAGTGGCTAATCGAGCACGGTGATGTCGAATTACTCTGAGAAGGTCCAGAAGTATGGCTTCCTGTTTTTCTCAACCAAAAAAAAACATTAATCAAATTAGGTCAAACAAAATATAAAGAAATCAAATGAGAACATTTAGGGCTGCTTTGAGGATAAATTTTGTGACAAGTGATATTTTTGAAGAATTTGTAGTTAAAAATTAGGGAAAAGTTACGGGTCTAGACAAAATTATTTTATTGGAAGAATGTGTGGTTGAAAATGAATTTGGACAAAAATGAAATTTAAAGAATTTGTACGAAACATTGCTTTAGAAATGATGAAATCAAAATATGACAGCCGTTTTATGTTTAAAACCAGGATACCCAGTGTCCAATCCTAAGTATATCATAGAGCAAAGCGATTTTAGAAAGAGTAAATTTTCTAATCGGCGCAACTTGAATAGAACCTGATAAATATTCTCAGAAAGAGCAGCATTTTAAACACGAAGAAAAGCAAACCTCTTCCTATGGCTGTGGAACTAACAGTGTAATTTTCTCCCCCCGTGAACTATTTACAACGATAAGCAACAGGCTGGTCGGAGAAGCACATATATAATCTACTTTGAATATAACATATTAGCGTCAAATTACATTTAGCATCTAGTGTAAGACTTTTCCGAACCCGTTGTTTAGAATTTAATTTCTTTGTTTGTTGCTTCTCTGAGTAAAGAGTTTGTCGGTCTACACATTTGCCTGATCCATATGTATTACTATTAGTATTGTTGTTGTTATTGCCTTTCAGATAAAAATTGAGAGTTTTCTGGAATGCAGATATATGTACAATGTTTCTTTCTCAACTTTTAACATCCTAACCAAATTGAAATGAATAATTGATATATCAATATTTCACATTTTTTTCACTCTCATGATACTCCAATAGATAAGAGTTCTCCCCCACACCCATTTCCACTACTTTGGAAACTGGTAATTCAGAATAACCCCAAGTTCAAAACACGTGCATCACTAGGAAGAGTCTGTTTCAGCTGCTGAACTATGGGTTTCAACTATCTGGTATCAACCTTGTGATATGAGTGGAATAAATGGAGTTGCAGTTGCAAAATACATCAACTTACTAATCAAGCAGACCATGTCTTAATCTAAAGGGAATATAGCTGCTAAAAAATGTACTCGCACCTTAACACAAAGGTATTCTTCAAAATGTGAGGTCTTCACGAAGCAGGACACCAAGATCTGAATCATTTGGGAGGCGATAAGAATCAGTACTTGAGGTAAAAATTGTGGTACCATGAGATAAAATATTCAGGAAACAAAACAATGATTATGTAAAATTATTTTCCATGTTATAAATATTGCATAACAAACACAATGCAGAAAATTCACATGGACAAGGTTTCACAAATTAATTCAGCTAAAAACGAAAAAGTGACTAAATAGTTAAAATATGCAACTTCGTTAACATCATCATGGGCTAAAGACACTCACCATCACCTTAGTCATTAGAAGCAGTGATATGCATGATAAAGAAGCATGGAGACTGAATATGGTAAGGACCAAAATATATTTTTGCTGATAAGAACACAAAGGATTAATTTTTTCTTTCCCTTCTTTTATTGGGGGATTCTTATTTTATTAAACTTCCTATGGAGGAACATATTTTGATAGCAATATTGTTCAGAGAAACAAAGGGTTAAATTAGATGATGTAATCATATCCTACGCCAAAAGAATTATAATATCTCACAATAATGTTACGATATGATCATATTCAAACATTGAAACTGACCAAAAGGGCCTGATTTTCAGAATTTATATTATCCAGAAATACTCTTCTATGCAACTTCTGTTGTTCAACTTGAGGATTCTTAGCCAGAACCTTGCGCATATCGGCGACAATGTTCTGCAAAAAGCACGAAAAAATTTGTGAGGGATCAGTACAAGATAACTTTATCAATTTCTTTAAAGCATTTATCAATTGTAACTAAAACATTCCAAAATGATCCTCACATTAATTTTGTTGACATCCAAGTGACTGATGGCTAGGTGGGTTTTAATACGCCAATGAGTTTTTTGAGTGAGATTTCTCACAACATTCATGGTAAACTTGTGGTTTGGAATGTGAACAGCTTCACGATCTTCACCTCTTACAATTGTTGGTGACCACCATCCCACATGCTTCCATACATAAATACAAATGTATTGATAATCGCGAACATATTAATAGAAACTTGACAATTCTATGATAGGAACTCTGAAATAAAGCACGTGATAAACTTATAATTTTGAGAATTAACCAATAAATGGAGACTGTTTCAAGCTTATTTGGTCACAAGGTATGCTTATTTGGTCACAAGGTGTAATTACGAACATTCATATATATCATATATAAATTATGGCATCACAATCAGATATAATGTGCTTTATTTAGATGAAGCTTGTCTTCCTCAAATACTAACCACTGGTGGTAATATCTAATATTGGATGGTTAAATGAGTTCAACACTAACCTCAACTGTCCCAGAAACTTCATAGCCTTCAATCTTAGTCTGAATCCATTCATTCACAACAAATGGCCGGGTTGCATGAATCATTGCACTTGAAAGGAAATTGGTGAATATCTAAAGATAACAATAAAACAAGTAGATTTAATTGGCGTTCAGAAAGGACTTTATAATACCGAGTTTCTCCGTTGGAATTGGAGAGGACTAGCGAGGTAATGTTCAAGAAAAGAAAGAACAATTTGATTTACACCTCACGTCCAGCAAGTGTCAGCAAGACTGTCCCGAGCCCTCCTGCAGTGAGCCATTTCTGGGTTGAGAAACCCAACAACTCCATAAACAATGATACAGCTGCAACCCATACTGCAGTGTATACAGTTCTGCCAGCAAACTGGAAGCCCATCTGCAGAGTAGCAATAAAAAAATTGTAGAATGAAAATAATACTGGAAAATCTTCCAATCCAGGATGCATCAGTCTTTTATGCAGGCATACATATTTTTCCCCTTTTCCTTTCTCTCTCATTCCGTGTCTTTTCCATCCCCTTTATTTCATAAATTTTATTTTTTTTGGGTTGTGTGGGGGGGGGGGGGGGGGGGGGG
>CAIGRL010063819.1:0-11050 GCA_903798325.1 Fraxinus xanthoxyloides | reverse complement strand
AACCAAAATTAATGATCTTTATATATTTAGAAAGGTCCCAAGAAGATCTATCAATCATATTAAATGGGAAGCATGAAACACATTATAGAAGAAGTTATCATGTGATGAAATTTCGAATGTTACCGATCTTCATGTAAAAATTCAGATTTACATACAAATTTCAAAACCTCATAACTTCTTCGTTTTAACTCGAAAATTTAAGTTCTTTATATAGTTGAAAAGTTCATTAAAATAAATTTCTAACAATACTAATTTTATTGTATAGAAAGTAGTAAATTATTAAAAGATGTCATTAAAGACCACATAAGGTTTTAAAACTTTACGTATAAAATTCATATCTCAATTGTATCATATAATGTCATATTCAAGCTACAACAAGGAATTCAACATTTTGGCTCTGATACCAATGAAGTAATTTGTAGCATACTTTAATATGAATTTTGGATCAAGATGATTACTTAAAATGAACAATTTCAAGATTTTTTGAATGGTTGAATCACATTACTTTCCAAAACTCCAAATCTATAATTTTCTTTCACTCCAGTGGTCACAATCCCGATCACAATGACGGGAAACTATTAGCCACAACTTAAGTGCCATTTTTTGTGTGTTTTCATGTCAAAATAGTGGTTATAGGTGCCTTTCAATTTTGAGGATATTTTTCATACGAATTTTAACCATTTTTCTACCATCTTTTTCTATCCATTGCTAGACAAAAAATTGGAGGTTTTATGAGAGTTATGGAAGGTTATGGCGACCCATGATCCATATTTTCTAACAATTATCTATGCAATCTGGCAATTAGAAGAACATACGATCACTTTCTAAATTTTATTTCTAAATTAGTTTTATTCATTCCAACTTCGTATGTCTTTTTTCTTTTTCTTTTTCATTTGTTCAAATAACAATAATTAAAAGATGCATTTGTTCTGGGGCCCATATATTATTGCCAGCATTTCAAAAAGTCGTATGGGTGAAGTGGATCATTTCACCAAATATATCATCAGGGAGCATTTGCATCACTGGTCCTCAACATATTGACTTAATAACAAGTTAGACCCAATATTAAAAATAAGTAAAGATCCCTGATAATTCATTATATGTACAAATAAATTATTAATAACAAAAATAATCTAAGTCTTTGTTCAATCATCAAGTGATCTTACATGTTATAAACATGAATTTCGTTTTTAAACGTAAGTTTGTAACTAGAAATTTGAAGCAAGAGGTTCCATCACAAAGAGTATATGATAATTTAACGAATACTCGGATTATATTCGTAATTGAGTACCAAATGTGCAATTACGTTGGGTCGATGAGGGATAAGTCCTTATTTTTTAAAAATAAAATAAAATTAAAGATTAGTTTGTTACTAAAATAGCGAACAAGGTTTAATAATTTAAAGGTTGAAAAAAGTGTTTCTTGGACCCCACTCGAACCACCATGGCTAGCCCATTTGCCACTTTTATGCGTGTTAAAGAAAAGTTTTCATTTCTATAATTGATTGGATTTGGTGTATGATGCCACTAGTTGCAATAATCATAGGCTTGATTGATCAACCTTTTGGCATTTATTTTAGTGGATGTACATATACTCGAGAGAACATTATGTAGTGAAAATAAGGTGGAATAGGATAAATTGGCTGCTCTAATCAACTTGGATGTTGAGTTTATTCCAATAAGAGTGAAAAAAAAAAAGAATGAAATTTTACAGTATGCGATATTACGTGAAATTTTGACTTTGGACAATTGTGAACACAAGTATTCTTTGAAAATAACCAAGGAAAAGGTATCTGCTAAAATGGGTAGAGATGTGTACTTGTTGGAACGGTAGAAATCATATTATATGCTAAAATTGTTGGGAGCGCGACTAAAGTCCAACATTGACTAAAAATGAGAAAGATTATGAGTTTATAAGAATAGACAATATCTCTATTGGTATGAGACTTTTTGTGGTAAAGCCCAAAAACAAATTCATGAGAGTTTAGACCCAAAGTGGACAATATCATGCCATTATGGAGATATGCGGTGTCCACAAACCCAACAAGAGCCAGCCCAGACTTAGCCATGTGGATGAATTCCTCGGAATGCCGAACGAAGGTGGTGAGTCTCGATTTGCTCGCGATGAGATCTGTGGATGAGCTCTATTGGACAAAAGGTGTATTCCGGATGCTTATTGGATGGGTCCTGACCCCAATACGATGAAAATGAGTTGACCTGAATAGAGCAAGCTCTCGAGTCAAGGTAGTGCTCTCGGAATGCTTCACGGACGTGATATGACCCCAACAAGGTTAAAAGGAGAGTGGAGAATCCTAGTTGGTAAAGAGTGGACGAATGAATGATCGTTTGAGGGGAGGCTCGGCGGTCCTTTGTTTGAGAGGAAGATTGTTGGGAGTGCGACCAAAGTCCTACATTGGTTAGAAATGGGAAAGATTGTGGGTTTATAAGTATGGACAATATCTCTATTGGTATGAGACATTTTGGGGTAAAACTCAAAAGCAAATCTACGAGGGTTTAGGCCTAAAGTGAACAATATCATACCACTGTAGAGATATGTAAGTTGGTGATGAACTACTAATTATATAGAACTACACATTTTGTTACACGTATCTCTCGTTGTTTGTCGAACGAGAGTTGACTAGAATTAGGTAAGTGTCGGAGGTTTTGCTTGATTCTCTTGCAACTTCTTCCAATTTAGCCACGTGGTAGTTATCCAAGGACCATTTTTTTCATGGCCAAATCGTGCTCTGCGATTGTGTCAATCTTTTTTGGNACGAGGGTTTAGGCCTAAAGTGAACAATATCATACCACTGTAGAGATATGTAAGTTGGTGATGAACTACTAATTATATAGAACTACACATTTTGTTACACGTATCTCTCGTTGTTTGTCGAACGAGAGTTGACTAGAATTAGGTAAGTGTCGGAGGTTTTGCTTGATTCTCTTGCAACTTCTTCCAATTTAGCCACGTGGTAGTTATCCAAGGACCATTTTTTTCATGGCCAAATCGTGCTCTGCGATTGTGTCAATCTTTTTTGGCATTCAATTTATTTTGTATAATAGGTTAAACAAGATTAAATCCCAGGCTTGCCCCGAAGCACATTTCGTTTTTGTCCACTGGTTCCGTCCTTGGATTCAGTACACAATAAATCTCGAGTTTCATGAAAACTATATAAAAACACACATACAAACATACAAACACACACGAATATTGTGATAACGCATGCCAAAATCTTAATTTAGTCAATAAATCAATCATTCTAGTGTGTTGGTTAGCATTTTGAATTGTGTTCAGAAAAAGGTAAAAACCAAACAGAATGAAGTTTGTGGTGATCTCTCTTAGACAAGTTTAATCGACTATGATGTTTACGTATAATTAATTATTATTGAAAATGAAGTTTGAGATTTTGAACTTTAACCCTTTTTGGTAGAAATTATTTAATTTCTCAAAACTCATTTTCAATTATTTCATGTAAGAGTTTTGAGAATGGCCTAAATTAGACAAGAGGTGCTAGTTTTAAGCATAAAAAAATTGTGTGTGTGTGTGTAATTAATAGACTTTGATCTTGGGAGCTAATAATGAGCTCTATCAACAATTATGGCATTTCAGTTGAATTGCTAGGCATAGGCTCTAGATTGATAGGTTAGAAAGGGCATCCTTTTTATGTTGAGATAAAAATACACTGTATGTATCCTCGATTGAGTTTGTCGCATTGAGTTTGTCTAATGCGGTTTATCCCTCCTGTGTGATTTATGGACTACTGCACATGGAGCGAGATTTATCCAGTGCGCACTCACGGGTAGCGACTGCGGGTTCCTACGTAAAAAAAATAAAATAAAATACATTGTACGTATCTTTTTGTTAAACTGAAAATCTTTAAAGGCCGTTCGTAGAATAATCTTAAAAGAGTTAGTGAATGAAATGGCCAACAACGGAATCATCGATAACACCTCGATTAAAATCAATATTCGTCGATAATTCGTAAGAAATTATTAACATAAATACAATTAGTTATTATTGATGCACACATAACATCGATCGCTAATAGCATTGTTGTTCATGATGTCGTCAACCATCACCAATGGTATTTTGGTATTTTTAAATATTTTTCGAGGCCTCCGACAAAATTTACTTTATGAAAATGTTCTAAATTCATGACTGATTGGAAGAATTAAACAACAATTTGTGCTACGTACGAATTCAGTTAGTCACGTAGACGGATCCATCCAAGTCAACTAATGAAATCCAAGGAGTGAAGGATGAAAAATATTTTGGTAAAGTTCCTCAATATTCCAATAACAAAGTTCAATGAAGTTCTCGTAGCTCGATTCAAAGTTCGTGAAAAGTTAACTTTTCATCACCCCAAATATGGAAACTACACGTAAGTTAGTTTCACTGGTCCAGCCCATAAGAACAGGTGCGCTGATGTGGGCCATTTCTTTCTGGGCCCACAGCCCAAAACACGATTGAAAAGACAGAAGTGGGTGGAGTGATAGCCCAATCACTTCATGTCAATTGTCAAGCATTTGCCGAAAGAGCCTCCACATAAATACCATCACTTTGTGTTATAATAACCAAAATGCCCCTCAAGAATGTCACCCAAGTCTTATCCTATCTTCAAATAATTTTTATTTTCCAATATTACCCCCCAGGTGTCAATTTTTCTACGTGGATTTCATGGGTTCTTTTGTCTTTTCAAGTTTGTTGGTTTGGTTTCTTTTGGACTAAACAAAGGAGAAGACAAACTCTTTCAAATAGTACAACTCAACATCAAAGTCAAATTCATCATTGGTGAAGCTTTCACCTTGAAATTCTAATTATTTCAGGGTCAAAAATCTTTCAAATATTTACTTTTACGTTTACCTTACCTTTCTTATCTATCAACTATACTTAGCTAAACATCGACATTCGTGTCTATGACTCCTCTCTCCATCACACATTCTATGGAGTTGTACATCGTGATTTGTACTTTTGGTTATATTATACTATGCATCATTATCTTGTTCGACAGTTTAAAAAAAAAAATTGTTCTTTCGTCCATTTATTTCTTGACAGCACATCAAGTGTCAACATAAGCGTACACAATTGATGTACACATGACATAACCCGAGTTAGAAGGGGTGCTCACTTATTTCTTGATTAAGAAAATCATACTCGCAATGTGTTGACGATATTCTGTCTTATTTGATTTGAACAAAAATCAAATTTTTAGTATATTTTGATAAAAGTTGATAGATTGAAAAGTTTTTGAAACTACTGTTTTCTCCCATTACTTGTGATAAAAGTTCTATGTAGAGATCTACCAACTTTTTTTGATTGAGTAAGGAGCTATCGTTGTAGTTTGACAGAAGTAGGAAAGTTGAAAATAATTTAGCCCGTGTTTGGTTTATATTGAAATCAAATAAAAATTTTAAGTCAGCGTCAACAGTTATTTTTAACCACATATTTTATAGTATCCTGAATTTTTCAACCATATATTCTATTAGATTTTATTAAAATCTACTAAAAAAATCAATTTTAATCTAAGTTTAATATTTAGGATAATATTTATCACATCTCGTGGAGGAAAAGTGACAATATACAAAAATATATTTCTATGCAAAAAATGTGTAAATTTGCTTCTATTTATTCATAAACAATTAGAAATTTAATCTACTCCTATTATTAATTATTAAAAAGATTCTCAAAATATGGTAACTTTGCAATAATATTTTGGGGAGAAAAAAATAAAATGAATATTGTCCCATCTAGAAACTTTAGCATAGTAAACTCCTCATCTACACATAACACCTCGAGGATGTACCATCACGTGGCCTCATAATTGGAGATACTATTCTATATATTACTTTCTTTAATAGTGTTCATTTTATATTAAATATTGATATCGTATCATATAAATTAATAGATGGATAAATTTATAGTTAGCTTTAATATTTGAATTAAGTTTAAATTTCACCAATAAACTTATATGATACGTTATCGATATTTAACATAAGTTGAGCACCAGTGCTCATTAGATTATTCTTGTTACTTTTTTACCTTTAAAATTATAAAATTCATTTGAAGATTATATTTAAATAAATAAGTACGATTCCTTCCAACGAATTAAGTTTCTAGTTGAGATAGGCAAAACATTGAGGTTTAGGTCTCGTATTCATTTGTTAAAAACTATGTATGTATCATAGTTGGAATAAGAAAATGATTTGAGCGGTTGAAAATCAAAATGAAATTTCTAGTGTACTTTTTCTCGTTGTTACTATCACGAAAACACTTCTCTATATCTCATCTTAATTTCCGATATTGCCAAGTCATAATGTTAAAGATTTACAAGTGAAGAGACCCGTAGGAGGTGAAGGTACAATCGTCGATTTGAGATTTGACGACTTGGAAGTGTATAAAAATGTTTTTGAAGTATTAAGAGTATGCATAAAAGGTGGCACGAGTGATTTATGATTAGGACAATTACCCTTTATAAACCTGCAAACAAAATTAGAATTTCCAGACTGGCATAAGCATGGACTTTTTCTTGATCATAGGTAGAAAGACACTTTTCGTCTCTGTTTAAATATTATTCTCCATTTTCGTACATTATTCATGCAATAATTATTAAATTAAATTAAAATGCTTTTCTTTTCTAGTATTTTTCTGGGAATACTATGTTTGGAGATAGTGGCATGGTGCAATCATACATTTTTACCACCTTATTCCCCTCATCTATCTTACTTTCGTAGATTCTTGTTTCATAGTGTTCATACGAATCAAAATTCTGCCATCCTTTCCCTTTCTCAACGTGGGCACATTGTTTATTGCTTCCCATCATTAGTCTGTGAAGCTTATAATTGGCTCATTTGACAGTCGAATTCTTAAAACTCAAACTCCCATATGCCTTTTTAGTTAATTTTGATTTCAGGGATTTTAAGGAAGCTAGATTTGCAGTCAGATTCTCTGTTTTATGGGTTTCTTTTTTTGTGATTTCATTGCTATTCTTACAAGAATTTCTGGTTAGTTTTTGTTTTTGCTCGTTTCTCTATCTGGGATTTTGAAAACAAAACTCTGTTTCCTAATTGAATAAAGCTGGAATCTTGGGAATTCCTTGATTCCTTCTTCGTGGGGTTTCAAGGAATTCTTATCTTCCCAAAATTCTCGGTCTTTTGGACACAAATTTGAAGAATTTTGGCTGGATATGATAGCATGATCGTCTTTATTTTTTACTGATTTTAGTGGTTTATAGTTCTTTTTGACTTTGGGAGGTGGATATAAGTATTTGATAAAAATAGTACTATTTCATACCATTTGAAGCGAATTTTCTTGGCTAATCTATTAATTAGATGAATTTGCTTAATTTAATTGGATTTGGGTTGAAGGTGTGGCGTCTGGTTTTGATGCTATGTTGCTGGTGTTTGCCTCTGATTTCTTGTACTCGGTTCAGTAATAATGGTGGAGTGATGGGCACCAAAAGTGGTTTATTTAGCGATGAAGGGAAAATATGGATGAAATTGTGGGAACATATTTCAGTATGTTTCTACAAGATTCACCATCATTATTCTCTGCATATTGGGTCGAGGAAAAACTGGTGGAGGAAGCTTTTAGCGGCGTGGATCGTGTTTTGGATCCTAATGGCTTTCGGGATATTCTGGTGTATGAGTTCCCAAGCGGTCGAGAAGAGGAAAGAAGCACTTGCTAGTATGTGTGATGAGAGGGCTAGAATGCTGAACGATCAATTTAATGTTAGCATGAATCATATTCAGGCCATGTCGGTTTTGATTGCAACCTTCCACCATGGGAAAAACCCTTCTGCTATTGATCAGGTATAATTATTCGTTATGTTCATCAAGATCTTGTTTGTTCGAGTAAACTAGTACTTGTCAATTGATTGAGCTTTGATCCATGTTTCATACTCATTTTAAGATTTCTATATCCATAGGTTAATATTATTTTTCCTTAATCCTCATAATTTATACATTTTGCACGCGTTTGAGTATACATGCACTCGATAGGACTAGACGACAGAAAAACAAGACTTAGCTAGCTCAATACTCTCTAGTACTATTTTAGTCCTGCATACCACATATCTATAAGTCCATTTTATTTTTGGTAAGAGGAAAGGAGCTTAGAAGATTCAATAAAGTTTTGAAAATTCTTTTTCCCGTAACCTTCGATCCTGTAAATTAACAATTGAACTGTAAAAACGTGCAGAGAACTTTTGCGAGCTATACAGAAAGAACAGCATTTGAGAGGCCTCTTACTAGTGGAGTGGCATATGCTGCAAGGGTTCTCCATTCCGAAAGAGAGCAATTTGAGATTCAACAAGGATGGACTATTAAGAGAATGGATAGCGTTGAACAAACCCCAGTTCACAAAGATGAGTACGATCCAGCAGACCTCGAGCCATCACCGGTGCAGGAGGAATATGCCCCTGTTATCTTTGCACAAGATACTGTTGCACACATTATATCTATTGATGTGCTGTCAGGAAAGGTGATTTCTTAATATCATGATCTATGGTTTGCTTAATACTTGAATTTGGCCAGCTTTCAGCCATATTGAGCTGTTGAAATACACATGCTGAGCCACCTAATCTAAAATCTTAAGCTATTAGAAATGGTACTCCTTTATCCACTTAAATTTAGTCTTCAACACGTACCTTCAGATATAGGCTAGAATTATTTTTTCATTGAAGGACTGACCACTTCATTAGCTGCTACACAATCCCTGCAGCTGCAACGAACAAATATAGAAGCTCTCCAAAAAAATTTATGTGGTCAGCATAAAAAAGGAAGAAGCTTCACCTAGTCAGATGTCAGTTAAACTCATGATTCCTTCCTCCTTTGACATCATCTAAAAGCTTAAGTTGTTAGAAAGGTGACACATTACTTACATAAAGTTAGTCTTTAACAACTTACATGGTATTTCTGCATCATCAATGAAGTATGACATGAAAATCAGCAGTCGTGCCATTTGAAAGTTCCACATTTGCCTTTTACTTGCAGAGTGATAGTGGTTATATCCATTTCTGAAAGGCTGTTGTTAGCATTGTTTATCACATATTGTCTTATTTTAGAAGTTGAAAGGAGAAATAGAGAATGAAAAGATAAGAAAGACATTGTAACATAATCAATGTTAACAGGAAGATAGTGAGAATGTGTTGCGTGCGAGAGAATCAGGAAAGGGCGTCCTCACTGCGCCTTTCAGGCTACTCAAAACAAATCGCCTCGGAGTAATACTGACTTTTGCTGTCTATAAACGAGATCTTCCGCCTTATGCCTCCATAAGTGAAAGGATCGAAGCAACTGCCGGGTATATGACCTACTCTCACATATTCTTGTAGATTAAAACAGTTTTCTTTCTTGTTTCTATATCTTTTCATGCTAACATCCCCATATTGACTTCCAATGATTCTTGCAATAAAAACAGTTTTCTTTCTTGTAACGGCCCCATATTGACTTCCAATGTTTCTTATTCACTCAAATATAAAGAAATAAATTTTCTGATATAAGCTGGATGTGGCTAGGATGTTAAATAATAAATATTTCCATGTTTTTACTTCTTCCATGTAGATATTTTGGTGGAATCTTCGATGTTGAATCGCTTGTAGAAAAACTACTTCAACAGCTTGCTAGCAAACAAGATATCCTTGTGAATGTGTATGACACTACTAATCTCTCCAATCCGATTAGCATGTATGGTTCAAACATATTGAATGATGGGATGAGTCATGTGAGTGCCCTAAACTTTGGAGATCCATTTAGAAAGCATGAGATGCATTGCAGGTGACTTAAATTATCTCCTCTATAATTTTTTTCTCAGCTTTGTCTTATCATTACTTGCTAGGGTTAAAAGCACTGTTACTCTCAACTTGTAGTGAAGTTTAATATTAGGCACTGAAGTTTTTTCTTGAAGACGATGGAAGTTTATTTTGTTCTAAAGTGGTCACCAAATATTGCTTCATGTTTCGGCTTGATCACTCAATTAAAATCCATCAGTTTTCATAAAAGAATACAAATCTGACGTAGTGTCAATGTGAGCAGAGCCAGGAAATTGGTTCAGTGTGGGCACAATTTAGTCGACCCCGAACTTTGAGTTTTTGGTCAAGAATTTAATGATGAAAAAAATATAAAACAATATTACGAAAACCTATTGATGAAAACTTGTTTAAAGATTTGGTTGACTCCTTAGGGATTAAAGAAAAAAGGCCTGCTAAATGAACAATTGAAAGCATTTAACAAATCTTGATGTTCAGGAACAACATAATTTTTGTTTTTATCCAAAAATTGATCAGACTGGTATTGAACCTGGAAGGAGAAAAAGGGATGAAAATCTTCAATAAAGAAGACCAAATTAGAAAAACACAGGTGACTAACAACGAAGTATGAAATTTGGATTACCTCCCCAGCATAATGAGCAACTGTAAAATTGGTACGGGACAATTTTGGTTTGATAAAACGTTTGTGGGATTTGAACGTCTGGTAAAGCTTTTGTGAAAATGTTTCATGCGACTTGGGAAACATGCTGGAAACAGAACAAGAAAGAATAAAAGATTCATTACAAAGTTACTTAAGTTTATTTGTTGTAATATGTAGTATAAAATCAACTATACTTTGCTAGCTATGTGTGAGCAGACAAGTAAATGTTCCCCACTAAATTTCACATTAAGAATACATATGTACGAAATCATAGATTCTACCAGGCCTCATCAAGAAGAGCAACAATCCCTCCAGGTTTCTGCAAAAACAGTAGTATAAAAAATACTGCTTCAGGAAGCAGAGTTTTCATAATGAAATATCAAACTTGAAGTATAGAACTAAAACATAATTGAGAAAGAGATTAGGATAGGAAATGACTGCGTTAGATTAGCATTTGAAAAGATATGTCTCAAAGCTTGACAATGGAGAAGATGACAGATTCTGAGCTTCAAGGAAGTAAGAATGTTGATGGCCTTCTATAAATGTTAAAATATGTATTTTATTGTTTAAAAAGATAATTAACACCAGATTTTTGAAAAAAAAAAAAAAAATAAGAAACATTACTAAAAAAAATAAATTATTAAAAA
>CAIGRL010063818.1:3069-13838 GCA_903798325.1 Fraxinus xanthoxyloides | reverse complement strand
GAAATATGTTATTAAAATTAAGTGTTGACTTTAAATTGAAAACCAATTTATAAAAGAGTTTTCTCTTGCGGAAGAATTTGTAGAGAAAGTCATGTTGGATTTAAGGGTGTGTTTGAGCCACATTATTTTGAAGAATGTATTCTAGAATAGTAGACTAATGGAGAATTTATGGTTGAAAAAGAAGGAAAAGTTATTGATGTGATGGAAAATATTATTTTATTGAAGAATGTATGGTTGAAAATGAGTTAAAGAATGAAAATGAAAATCGTGTGTACTAAACAGGGACTAACTAGAAGAAGCACTATATAAAATTATCAGACGGAGCCAAAAGCAGTTTTTAGATCTCAAAAACTTCTCTTAGCCTCTATAACCTGTTTGATAGCCATTTTTTGGAATAATAAGTTCTTTGAATAGAAATTTTTGGAGAATGTGTGTATATAAAGTAGGAAAAAAATTTGAGTTTACGTGAAAAATATTTTATCGTAAGGATATATGGTTGAAAATAGTATGAGGAGAAGGAATTTTGAAAGAATTATTACCAAACAGGGACTTAGCTTCTTAAAAGTCATGTCAAATTGTAACTGATGTCAACTGTAGTAGAGAATCATTCTGCAAATGACGGCTTAATGCAAAATTATTTAATGAATAATTACTTATTTGTCAGTAATTTAATTAGTTTAATTATGTATGAAAGGATCTTCTACTAACGAGGAGGATTTGAACAAGCTGTAAACTCACGTTGCCATATGCATAAATTGATTTGGGATTATGATTCAATTTTATAAATTCTTACACTAAAATTAATTAAGATCTGTTTTGCAAATTGCAACTAATTAAAAATCGAATTCCGACTCTTTGTTTAATTAATACTATTCTCATTTTCTTCTATATAAGAAAGAAAATAACTTGGTTATACTCGTTAACTGTCATCATCCGAGGTGTGGAGCCACATCGGAAAGTCTCCACGTCACCAATACGTCAATGGATTCGCTCCGACAAACAAAACCCTCCCTTCGCCTCGAGAGCACTGAAGTCTTCACTGTGAAACCCCCATTCGACTGGCAAGGGATTGTCTCGCATGACCAATGCCTCACTTCGTCTCGATGCTTTCCATCTCTATATCGTTTAAGGAGCCACCAGCTCACCCAAATGCTAGCCAATAGGTTCCCTATATAAATCGAAGATGTCTCACAAGGCAATGTAAACAACACAACTCCATTAACGTGGTCAAGGCGAATCCCAATTTAAGGGGCCGAGAGGATCAAAAGACGTAATCTAAAAAATAAGACGAATGGTCAAAGATATTCCGCCACAAGATCTCGATTGGCATGTCTCAACCATAAATGTTTTCCAAACTATATAAGCTTCAATGCGTCATAAAAAAATCTCGAACAATCTACCCGTCTATAGGTCGTCGAGGTGAGAAATTCAACTAGGTTTCTCATCCTCGACCTTCATTATTAACACCTCAAAAAAATTGATTAGTTAGAAAAAAAAAAATTACCCTTCAATTCGAAGGTGTAAATACTATAGTTGAGTATGCAACTATATATATATATATATATATATATATATCTCGTTCCTAATTCATATGGGATGTCCAATACTCACACCACATGGGATGCCATTCATAATATTCTAGTTTATTATCATCAAATTACATGCAATTAAGTGGGAATGCATTTATAGAGCTCAATTAACAAATCCTTTTATATTAACTATTTTTTTTTTTCTAATTAGTCAAAGGAATATATTGGGTTCCGTTATCTCCTAATTTATATATTAGTATATGTCCAATTGAACATAAACGAAGTGAGATTCGAGTGATTTCTCGAACTTGATTTTTGGATGATACAATGCATATTGCACCTCCACTAGTACCAGAGTTCAAAATCTTGTATTCGAGCATAAGCATTTTCGTTGAATGAGATATAATGTAGGACCATGCTTGAAATGAGAGTAGTGTCTATAGTTTCTACTTGGTATGGTCCAATGGCGACTTCGTAATGTATCTGGGTCTAATTTTGGGTGATATATGACGATTTACACATTCTCCAATGAGTTATAGCTTTTGAGTAATGTGATCGTATCTTTCTACAAGCACATCACTTGGTTATGATTTACAAGAAATTTCCTTGTATATTATTTAGAACATAATTTTATTTTATTTTGGGTGGGAAAATGTTTGTACTAAGAAAATAAAATAATTGAATTTAGAAAGAGATGGATGCATGATGCAATGTAAATACAAAGCTTCTTGTTTGGAAGCTTCTATCAAAACAAGTATATATTGTCATCTTTTTGTCTCAAAATTCTTGTTTGTTACATGGTCAATATGGTTGACTGATAGTGATCACGTAGAGAGATAGGCCCAACCCTACTAATGATGATGGGATAATTAGGTATCCTAGCTAGGACAGTCACATGGTATGTTACTCCCACTAAATATATTCCACTCGTATAGTCGTGTTCATGTAGAAAATAGTCACTATCTCACCAATGATCACGATCAATAAATACGGGTCCACTAGATATATACATGTCAACTTATTTAATTCATGTCATATTTAGGTGAGAAATAGTCACCGGTCGATGTCATGAATTATGATAGATATTACATGAGGTTCATGATGTGTTTGTGCAACTTGATTAGGAGATGTGGTTACCACAAATGTTGAATAACCCCTTAGACTTAAGAAAGGTTGTGTCAACATACCCTAGAATAATTTTGAAGTCTACGTGGTGTTTAATGCAGATTTAAAAAGACAATAAAAATAAAATTTATAAACTCGATGAAGTGAGATGTGCATGCAACATACTTTCTATAATAAAAAGTGTCAAATATTAAAGTTAACGATCTAAATTACTTTTCGAGGTGTTCGATGCACAGTTCAAATATATTATTATCGATCTGTTCCCTGTTCTCAACTACAATAATATGAATTGTATGTAATGTAATGATGGCTGCTTAGCATATATCCATACACTGTCGAGTGTCACAATTCATACAACATCCTAAAGAGTCAATTTTCATAGCTCATCCTAAAGAGTGTCACAATTTATAGTCTAGTGTGCCTAGCTAAAAACAAGCTAAACGACATTGAGAATTAAATGATTAAATAGCGCAAATTCTCACTCATGCGGGGATGTTAAGTGGGGGCGATTTGTTCTTCCACTTGCCTCGCCCCACTAGCGAGTTGAGATGTAGACACGAACAAAGATGTGATTTGGCCATGCGAGCAAACTCATCAAATTGAGAGAAACATGCAATTTAGTGTGTGTGTGTGTGTGTGTATAGAGAGAGAGAGAGAGAGAGAGAGAGAGAGTAATGATCTCTTGAGCACCATTCTTAGTTTATGCTAAGCACCGTACTTAAGTGGTACACTACATTATTGGGTAATTTTTTTTGCCACATAAGCACGGTGCTTAGGAGATCAAATCTGTGTATATATATAAATTCACTTTCCATGTCTCATCCAAGTTATGGGCATTATCCTTCTCAATTTCTCTTTTTAAATTATATATATCTATTAAACTAATATTGAGAATGCATAATGTTATTTAGCACTAATCGTGTGATATATAGGTGTTAGATATCATTATTCATTGACAACTAGCAAAGGCTTTAGCTTGGAATTGTTGGTAGAAGCTTGAACGGAACCTTAAAGATAAAAAAAAAAAAAGTTACAGAGTCTGATGAATTTCATTATTGATAGCAGATGATGAACTAGCAATCACGCTAATCTTAACTATAGGCATCCCAACTCTACTGGTCATAATTAAACAATAATTAAATTTGTTTGAAAAAGAGTAACTTCACCGTTACAAACTCCTTAACTGTTCTCGATTGCTTCGTCATGTCAGTGGTGGTTTGGGTGTCATTGTAATTAATTTTAGCTTCCTACTTCCTATCCTCAGGAAACTGACACAAAGTAAAAGTAGGGTAAATTATTTATATTGAAAGGACAAAAATGAGTAAATTATTCAGTTAGTGTTGATGGATTGCCTAACTTTGAATAATATAATGATATTAGGTTAAGAAGGGCTGTTCGAATTAACTTTTAAGGAATTTACTGTCTCGAGAAGCGTCCCACCCTGCCCCTGGAGTATTGTGAAGGAGGTAAATCGGTAGATGTGCCTCAATAGGTCAGGATATAAGAGCTGCTATATCGGTCCACACAAAGTCGTTAGAGGCAGGAATCGAACACTCACACTGCGACTGCCAACTCAGATGAGATTATCTCGCTCCTATCTTTTGCACCACTGACCTATACCTCGAGAGACAGTAGGTAGTATTTTTGAATCTTAAGTAGGCGTCTAGCACACTTTCGTCATCCTTCTTCTCCTTGCTATGTATGCATTTTGGGGGTAATGTAACACTCCTCCCCCCCGCCTTTTTAATTAAATCTACTGTCCCATTAGAGATGCTTTTATAAATTAATATGGACATGGTGTAACGTCAAATTTTAATCAATCGCCAAGATTCAAGCAAGAAATGATGATAATAGAGAGACATGCAATGAATAAAAAAGTGCCTCGATCGAGTTGGAATGCTCCCTTATGGAAATTGGTGTCCTTACCCATAAGGTAAGACGATCACTTCAAAGGAGCTCAATACTCGACAACTGTCCTTCAAGGAAACAATCAATATATATTGCTAGTGGGATCATGCTATTTGTACACCTGGACAGACCCCCTCACAATAGAGGTGGCCCACGATTTTTTTTATTGGTCGTGAGCCTCACTCTTGTGAGGGGGTCTGTACATCGGGATGTCAACCCTGGCGTACAAATAGATTTATCCATTACTAGTGAGAAAGAACAACTGCACCATGTAGCTCCATATGTATAGAGTAAAATCCACTTATTATCCACATCATCCGTAAAACCATGCTCATAAGCACTTAAAATACCAGCAAACGAGCAAATGTTTTTAAATTTAAAATCCAAAAGTATTAAATGTGACAATAGTACCAAAAGTATTATATGTTACAGTAGTACCAGTTTTTAACCTACAATATAAGTACATAGATAAATATTCATTTTTGTTACTACTTAGGTAACAAATATACAGAGGAGGAGACAGTGCAGAGATAGAGAAAAGGCAGCAGATCTCTAGGCCTTTATAGACGCTGGAACTAATTTTGGTCAACTTAGAGAAACACCAACAGAATATAAACACAGAACACAACACACATGTATGTATATCAAGGAAAAGGAGAGGACTATCATCTCCCCTGTTACCATTCTTAATATTCTGATCCCCCTTTCATCCTCATCCCTTCTTCAAAACTCTACAATAGTTGGCTAAAGAACCTTGAGACTTTTGCAAATTCTTTCTTTTTACAAGAGATCGTATATTGAGAAATGGGAACTGGTTGGAGAAAAGCATTTTGCACAGCAGTTCCAAGAGACAATAGAGAAGCCATCACTACTACTTTAGAAGAGCAAAGCCCGAGCCCGACTCTCAACACCTCCAGAAGCTATGCGAAGCTTGGTTTTCAATCGCGTGGAAGCAGCAATCCCTCTACTCCTAGGTTGCGTTGCAAAACCAGTATTAATAACAATACAAATGAAAATGTTGGTATTTATGCTCAAACTCCATCAACCAAAGATGATCTCATTAGTCCAAAACTCCTTCAATGCATAACAACCCCAAAATCTTATAGCAAATGTAAAAGCTTTGGCTCCACCCCATCTTCTCCAAGATCCCCCTTTTCCATCCTCAAGAAAACCCTCCGTCTATCCAGAGTAAGATTACGTACTTATCCACCTTTAAATTTTATGATTTATGTCCAATCTGGTTTTGATTTAATGTTTTTGCTTTTGGATATGCAGAATAGTTGTGGAGTGTGTATGCAAAGTGTGAAGACGAGCCAACGCATGGCAATATACAC
This sequence comes from Fraxinus xanthoxyloides, assembly GCA_903798325.1. NCBI lineage: Eukaryota > Viridiplantae > Streptophyta > Magnoliopsida > Lamiales > Oleaceae > Fraxinus > Fraxinus xanthoxyloides. The sequence goes on along the minus strand of CAIGRL010063818.1, from coordinate 7,942 downwards.
AGCTGAATGCTCCCACACTTTCCATTTTCCTTGCATAGCCACACGTATTAGAAATCAAAACTCCCTCATTTGCCCAGTTTGCAATACTACCTGGAAAGATGTCCCTTTACTAGCCAATATCCATAAACTTCAAGAACAAACACAGTTTGATGAAACCAAACATAATAGAATACTACAATCTCCAAAAATCCCCCAACAAGAAACGAGGGCATTTGATGATGATGAGCCACTGGTTTCACCCTCAGCCACAGCTTCTACGAAGTTTGTTTATGAGGAGAAAGATGCTGCTGGTGAAGAATTTCAGGGATTTTTCGTCAACACCATTTCGAGCAATAGTTCTTATCTACAAGACAAAGATGGCCGAAATGTGGAGGTGAGTTTATTGCCTGAGGCTGCTGTTATTTCAGTGGGCAGAACCCACCAGACGTACGCTGTCGTTTTGAAGGTTAAAGCCCCTGCACTGCCTCCGCCACCACAGACCCACGTTCTGGACCCAGCGCGACGTGCGCCTATTGACTTGGTTACTGTTCTTGATGTAAGTGAGAGCATGGGCGGAGCCAAGCTCCATATGCTGAAACGAGCCGTGGGTTTGCTTATTTCCTCTCTCGGCTCGGCTGACCGGCTATGTATAATTACCTTCGCGGCTAGTCCGAATAGGCTCATGCCGCTGAGGAGAATGACGGCTCAGGGTCAAGGATTGGCTCGGAGCATCATCGACCGGCTTGTCTTTAGACAGGGCAGAAGCGTCTGTGAAGCCTTGAAAGCAGCCACAAAAGTTCTTGACGATCGGCGGCATAAGAACCCAGTTGCAAGCATTATTTTACTATCCGACGGTCAAGATGACAGTGTTCAAACCAACAACACAACCGCCGCCGCCGCTACTCACCAGCGGCGTGAATCGCCCCAGGTTTCATCCACTCGTTTCGCTCACGTCGAAATTCCTGTGCGTTCATCAGGGTTTAACCCCAAGCCAGCCGTGGACGCCTTTTCCAAATGCGTTAGTTGGCTATTGAGCGTGGTTGTTCAAGACTTCAAAATTCAAATCGACTTCAGGCATGTTTCAGATCCAGCCGAAATTTCGGCCATATACTCCTGCCATGCGCGTCCTACAGTGATGAACTCGAACTGCATTCTAGTCGGCGATCTCTATGCCGAGGAGGAAAGAGAATATCTCGTGGAGATAAGGGTTCCAATTGTTGGGTCTCATTCACACCATTATCATATGTTTTCAGTTAGATGCAGTTACAAGGACCCAGCAACTCAGGAACTAATCTACGGTGGGGAGAAACCCTTGCTGGTACCCAGGCCACGTAATAATGCCATTGGATCAAGATCCTCCATTATTGAACAACGGCTAAAAAATCGTTTCATTACAGTGCGCGCAATTGTAGAGTCTCGGCGATTAATTGAGCACAATGAGGTTTCGAGCGCTACGCAGCTGTTGTCATCGGCTCGTGCACTAATGATACAGTGCACATCAGATTCGGCCGGCGAGTATGTTAGAGAGCTGGATATTGAGCTGGCTGAGCTGAAATGGAAACAGACGATGATGATGATCCAACGGCGGAGGGTCATTGGGAGGGAAATGGGTTTGTTCGTGGATGAGCGTGAGGAGCCAATAACGCCGCCATCGGCTAGGAGAGCGGCTGAGAAGCTGACCAAGATGAAGAACAGAGTGAGCGACTTGCACGGCTTTGAAAACGCAAGGTTTTAGATTTTGTTTTAGGCTTGGTCGGCATAGATTTTAATTCAATTAAAATTAAAAATATAGTCGTTATTGAGTCTTACATGTCTAATAAAAATCAACAATAACGACAACTTTTTTAATTTTAATCCGATTTTAATCTCTACCGAACACACTCTTAGTTTCTTGGAAGAGAATAAAATGATTGAAAAATGGGATTGAAGGTATTATGGGCTAGATATATGTATTTGGGAAAAAATCATCTCATGCACAAAATCAAATTTCAAACATGAAGCCATGTTTTGGTACACATTAAAATTTTCATTTTCATTATTCTATTCATTTTCAATCACAAATTCTTCAATAAAATAGTATTTTTCATCACATCAGTAAATTTTTTTTTTCAACCACACATTCTCCATCAATCTACCATTCCAGAATACATTCTTCCAAAATAATGTGGTTCAAACACACCCTAAGTTTCAAAACCCAAATTTAGGTGTGTGATGTACATGTATATATATCAACAATTCAAAGGTTATGATCAATTAGTTTTTGCCAAAATTGGTTATATTAAAAATAATCGGACAATTTAGGTCACAAATTGAAGTTCTCGTCACATGTTGATTTATAATATGTGCAGATGAATCAGTGAGATGCACGCAATGTCTTTTAATATGTGCATATTATCCATGACCTCTTTTTAGTTACATTTAACTTGTCAACAATGAATTTGTGACAAGTTAGCACTTCACAGACACGTGTGAACATTTATATTTAGTGGGTGGTGGGGATTAAAATTAGATTTTTAATAGATTGTGATAGAAGTTTTTGAAATGCGTGGTTGAAAAGCCCTGAGACCCATGAAAGATGTGATTAAATTGATTGTTTGACTTTAATTTAGATTAAAATTTGATTTTAATCCTTTACAAACAGGGCATTAATCTGTATTATTGGTAATTCATATGTGACCTCCAATTTCTATCACGTGACATATGAAGCATAATACGTAATGTGTGATCAATTTAGTATACCACCTATGGATAGAAAACTATGCAACCCGTGAGTTGTGCAAAATAAAATGTGACATGTGTAGTATACTCCGTGACATAATGAGAGCAATATGTGATCACTGCATTGGATTCTATGACCTACGACATTTTTTAGTTACATTTAACTTGTAAACGATGAATCTGTGACCTGTGCACATCAAATTGTGGTTTGTTAGCACTTCACAGACATATGTGAACATTTATATTTAATCTTTAGTGTTGGTAATTCATATGTGACCTCCAATTAATATCATGTGACATATAAAACATAATTTGTGATTTGATATTGTAATATGTATGGACAGAGAATTATGCAACCTATGAGCTGTGCAAAATAAAATGTGACATGTGTAGTATACTCCGTGACATAATGAGAGCAATATGTGATCACTGCATTGGATTCTATGACCTACGACATTTTTTAGTTACATTTAACTTGTAAACGATGAATCTGTGACCTGTGCACATCAAATTGTGGTTTGTTAGCACTTCACAGACATATGTGAACATTTATATTTAATCTTTAGTGTTGGTAATTCATATGTGACCTCCAATTAATATCATGTGACATATAAAACATAATTTGTGATTTGATATTGTAATATGTATGGACAGAGAATTATGCAACCTATGAGCTGTGCAAAATAAACTGTGACTTGTGTAGTATACTCCGTGACCTAATGAAAGCAATATGTGACCACTGCATTGGACTTTGTGACCTGTGTATAATGAAGTAGCATAACCTGTAACCTATAAACACGAATTAGCTGTGTGTATGTTCAAAACTAAGTAGCATAACCCCTCTCTGTGTGTGTGTGACTTGAAAAGTGTAATTTGTGCCCTGTGTAGTACCACAGTTTCATATTCATTACAATTAGTTCCGTCGCGCACAACATAAAAAACGACAAATAATATGAGGTCAGTATATATAAATTTTACAAATCATTTCGTCATCTTGATTTTCAAATATATTTTCAACTATCACTATATAACAATCCCTTCTACATTCGTAGGCTTTTCTCGCTTTGTAAGCTTCCTAATCTCCCAATGTTCATGGAGTAGTATGGCTATATCCAGCATAATCTTGCCAACATCAAATTTCTTTGGTATGAACTCTCTATCGTCATGGATCATGAATTCGACGTATTTAATCACAAATATATTGCAATTGTGGCAAAAGAACAACACAAAACAATTTATTATGAATGAAACTTAATTAACTGGTGTACATTTTGAAATATCGGTCACAAACTTACCATTCTTCTACTGTGGAATGCTACTGTCAATCATCACCCTCAAGTCCATGCAATTACATTCAATGAACCATAATTTCATGGCATTCCAGAAAGTGTGCAAAACATGTTTCCATGAGTATATGTTGTTGGGCATCAATTATATATGTTTCGAGGTTTATCGGAACATCCTTTCTCATGGTAATAATATTTTTCTCAGGAAACCAACTATTTTGTGGTATGATAAAGTTCCACACCTACATCACATGTTTAAATGAAAATAATGTTAAAATCAAATTTGAAATGGTACAATAAACGAGGTCACAAACATAGATAATGATATACAAGACTATAAATCAAGCCACAAATAATGGTTTTCAATCAAGTCACATATTGAAAATGTAAACTAAAACAGGTTACGGACATATAAAATCTTTGACAATCAGGTAAACTAGATCACAAATTCATATAATAATATACAATCAAATGAGATATTGAAAAAGAAAACTAAATCAGGTCACATGTACTTATAATTGTATATAATCATGTAAATAAGGTTACAGATGCATAGAATGGAATGCATTCAGGTCACAAATCCACAAAATTCATGGAGGATATAGAGGTTATGTGTGAGAAGAATGAGGTTTTCAACAATAAAGTAAGTGGAGATTATCCAAAATTTGAAATACTTAATTTATAGGATACGCGCATTAATTAGTTAAAATATTTAACATTTAATTAAAATATTAAGTACCTGAAAATTGAACAAATAAAATTTATCTTTGATTTATGAAATGTAACTTTTAAACATCAGTTGTTGTATAAATTCCACTATGTATTATACAGTATTTCAGACTAACCATACACTACATGCCCAATGCCACTTATTGTTTTTTTTTTTTTTT
>CAIGRL010063784.1:0-12598 GCA_903798325.1 Fraxinus xanthoxyloides | reverse complement strand
TTAAAATTTAGCCACAAAAAAAAAACACCCTTTTTACAAAGAAATAAAATAAAAGAATGGTGCAAAAAAAAAAAAAGTTAAAGACTAAAAGCAAAGAGTGCTGCAAAATATAATAAAAGCAATTGACAAGGTACATTGCAAAAACTTAACAATAATAACGTACATTTGAGGGCTTTTGCAACGTGCATTGCACATTGTCGTATCTTTCGACTCTAAGACAACATTAGAGCCTACAAGTCACTATTTATTGGTTCTTGATTATTAAGGTTATTAATCTAATTAAATCCTAATTAAACAATCACATAAATATTAAAAGTAATAACACCAAAAATTGATAATGGAGGAGAATCTCTTGAAAAACTCTTTACAATGATCAAAACTTTTGGGCAAACCTTGCCAAACAAATCCACTAAACAAGTTAATTTATTATTTGTCCATATAGGGCAGATACTACTAAACCTTAGTTGACTCTGACCACCGAACTTATAAATCACTGAAGAACCTATTTGATTGTGCTTCCTGTACTTTCCAAAATTCTAGACTACTATTCTCTCCACTGAATCACCAAGAACAAACTCATTCCTGAGTGCAAAAACTCCAACGTATCTTCTTCAAACTTCATAACTATGAAGGCTTATAGGTGAAGGTAGGGTTTTTGGTGTTTGATCTTTAAATCTTTTGTGTTTTGATATGTGGTTGAGGTAAGAGATGAATGGATTGAATTAATCTTCAATGGATATTCTCTTGACTAAAATTAAAGCTCAACCTATAAAAATATGTTTGGGGTGAATATTTGAATCAATGATATTGGGGTTGAATAAAGAGATCTTTGGAATGTGTAATTGATTATGACGTGTATATTTATAATGGGTAGTGTTAGAGGTTGAATAGGATTCAAAAACAACTTTAAAATTGCGAATCGAACTCCTGTATGTAGCACGGCTGCTTGAGCTTTGGGTTGGCGCCTAGCAAGCGATGCCTCGCCAGTTGAGCGCCAAACGAGCGGTGAGGTCCTTGGTTTGAGCCCCTGAGCGCTCTTTTCGTGGCTAGTGAGTGGTTTTGCTTCGACTTTTGCTCCTTTGTCCATAATTGACATCTTTGAGTTCTCCAAAGACTATACTACCAACCCACAACTATTTTGACTTTAATTACAACTCAATTACAAATTGTCAATCACAAATTTAAAATTGTTAATTACAAGTTTGGACCTAACAATCCCCTTATTTGACATTTCATGAGAAATATTTATTTCAAAATCAAAATCAAAACAACATAATAACAATCTACACAAAGACTCAATTCCCAAATTTCAACTCAAATCTTGTAGGTCTTGTTTCCTGAAACTCATGAAAACAACAATACCATGTAAAAAACAAGAGGAAAATTATTATAATCATATAACTAAGTTAGATAAATAACTCAAGTAAATCATGTATAACACCAACGCATGTACTCCTATGAGCATCGAATAGCTTAGAATCTAAACATGATAAGTTGAAGTATATGGCTGAACTAGCAACATGCAATAATGATATTGATACTACACAAAATATGTTATATAATATGAATAAGTCAAAATATTTAATTATACTAGTCAGGTTATCAATCAATCAAGGAAATACAATAACTCACCCGAAGTTAAATATCAAATTCAAATTTCAAGAATTTCAAAAGTTTCTCCCAATAACTCATACACTCAACTCTGTGAAATAAATAATAATCTTTTCTCCATTTTTGTCACAATAACAAAGAAGAAATAGTAATACAAACATGAATTTCATCGAGAGGAATAAGTGAAGATAAATGTGCACATGTACAATTATGCAAATAATGTAATGGGAGAATAAAGGTTTTCTTTCTTTTTGAGACATCTGTTTTCAATGGACTTTTAAATGTATCATGAACAATTATTTACTTACTTATATATGTATGATTCATAAAATATAAACTATTCCTACATAACTTATTTTAAACCTATATAGAGTAAGTTGTATAAGATATTCATGTGTTAAAAGTTTCACTAAACTCCCGTAAGAAAGTCTCAAATTAAATCAATTAGAAAGGACATGTAAAGAATTACTAGTGTATGAATATATTTCTCAAAGTATGAAGGCAAGCCTAATGTTACTAAGACCTTTTAAATAAAAAGCTCATATTAATTTTTTAATGTATAATTTTTTCCCCCTATCTGTAAGCACAAATATAATTTCTCTTTAATTTTTTTCCATATTTTATTTGCAGATTCGTCTTCATTAAGCATCCTTTAATGACCCATTATTGAGCTTTATGCTGATAACTCTCAAATCAGATAATTATAATGCACCAGATTTTAAGATACCCATTAAGCTTAATTACTTAAGTCATAAAAACTATGAAGAAAAGTATAAGATTTATCATATTTTTTTATGAAATTCAAGTATTTTGAAGTTCATTGCAATTTTTCATTTAATGAGGAATATACCAGAGTTTATGTCATCAAGTTAAAAATCATTTCATATTCAATGTCAACTCATCACACCAATGACCACCATCCCAACTCTCACAAACACGATCAAAACCTACTCACAAAAACTTAATGTATGCAGTGTAGATAATACATACAATAACTTATACCAAATAATCCAAATAAGTTCAAAACAATGTTAATGAAAACTTTATTCACAATTCATTCATTACTAGTATTTGATGACAAAATACATGTTCAATCAGTTTATAATCATTAAAAGTCATTTTTCCTTTTCTTTTTTTTTTTTATTTCTTTTCATATTTTGTAATTACTATTTTTCATTAAAAATAAATAATGCAAAAAAAAAAAAGGAAAAAAAATAGAGTACATGCATAAATATGTAAATATCATGACTAATATAGATGCATGCACCTAAATACCTACACAATGATTCAAACAGATGCTCTTACGATGAAGAACAACGCGAGCAATACCATAATAATATCATCACTTTGACCTGTGAGTTCAGTCTTTTTTACCCAAATCTTCTTTAAAAGAAGATATAATCTTAATCAATCTAATCATTAACTCAGTCAAATGACTCACTTGATTAGTCTAGAAATTAACATAAGTGGTTAGATTCTTGTTTGTTGTTCCCAATTTAGGAGTTACGGCAGTTAGGTCTTATGTGACCTAAAACACTACAGTTATGACATGTAGGAATGAACATATGACCAACTTCAGTTGATGAACCTTATGTTGTACATATTCTCTAAGTCCTAGGGCTACTAGTCTCTTAGACTTAATAAAAGCAAGCAAGTACACTCTTGTTTTTAGAAGAGGAAGCGGTTTGAGAATTTGTTTTATTAAAGCATAAATCTCTCATATTCCTAGCTGACTTTTGTTATCCTATCATGGTGTCAATTTTCTTTGACCCATTAGAAAAAGAATGAAGTTGGACACTAGATTTTTCAAGATTATTAATAAGAGTCTTAACCTTAACATCTAAGAACTCTTTCTCTACCCTTAACTCATTCAATCTACTACTAGACTNGTTGTACATATTCTCTAAGTCCTAGGGCTACTAGTCTCTTAGACTTAATAAAAGCAAGCAAGTACACTCTTGTTTTTAGAAGAGGAAGCGGTTTGAGAATTTGTTTTATTAAAGCATAAATCTCTCATATTCCTAGCTGACTTTTGTTATCCTATCATGGTGTCAATTTTCTTTGACCCATTAGAAAAAGAATGAAGTTGGGCACTAGATTTTTCAAGATTATTAATAAGAGTCTTAACCTTAACATCTAAGAACTCTTTCTCTACCCTTAACTCATTCAATCTACTACTAGACTCATTAAGTATGTCTTCAAAGTCTCCCTTTCTAACTAAGTTTATACAATTTCTTAAATGTTAAAACTTAAGTCACTCTTTAAACAATTCTTCAGACGACTCATAAATGTCACGCCCATATTTTGATTCTTTCTTTAAAGAGTCAGATTGCTTTTTGTCATCAAGTGACTCTCTCTCAACCACAAAAATGAATGACATATAGTTTTTCCCTTTATCAGGATTGGAGTTCTCATTTTGATTATCAGAGCTAAACTCGTCTTCAATGAGAGTAGCTTTCATAGCATTACATAGGGTTTTCTTATAACTTGGGCATTCAGATTTAACATGACCAAAACCCGGCACTATGACACCTCATAGACCTCTTCCAGACATCTCTAGCATTAATGTTCTCTCTTTTATCTTTCTTGGATGTACTAGATTCACCATATAACTTATAAAGAGGTCTCTTATTGTTCCTAAGGAATTTTTTAATTTTCCTAGCAAGATAAGCATGCTCTTCATCCTTAGTTTTGTCATCATCAATGGTGTCACTATCTGCTTCCCTAACAGTTTTAAGGGTTAAAGATTTTTTCTTCTTAGGATAAGTTCATAGGCTTGGAGAGATTCTATAAGTTTTTCTATCTTGATAGAATCTAGGTCTTTGCTTTCCTTAACAGCAATGACCTTATGTCTAAATCTCTTTGGTAGGGATCTCATAACATTCCTCACTATCTTAGCCTCAAGAATTCGCTCACCTGGGTTGAAACTAGAGTTTACTATGTAATTTAATTTAGCATATAAATCATCTAAAGATATGTCATCAGTCATTCTAATTTCTTTAAACCCAATTGTCAACATCTGCAACTTAGAGTTTTAACAATCTTGGTTCCCTCACGTGTGGTTTATAATATATCCAAAGCATCTTTTGCAATATCACACATGGACACTTTTTTAAACTCCTCGAACAAAATACCTATGAAGATGGCATGTATCCCTCTGTTGTTCCAATTACATTCATCTAAATCATTCTTAGATCAAGTGAAAGTCTCGATAGGGATAACTACGCTACAATAGATATAGAAGGAATAGTCCAACCTTTTTTTACACTAACCCAAACTCATCATCTATATACTTAACAAAGTCTCTCATTCTAACCTTCTAATATACATAATTATTGTCGTCAAAGTACGAAGGAACAGAACAATGATTGACTCATCTTGAAAAATAGGGTTAATGAACACAATTAAGCTCTTATACCACTTCTTGGAAATATTTAGATCAAAATATGCTAAACTAAAATAATCAACAATAAAAAAGGAACAAGTCTCTATTATTGGTTCTAGATTATTAAGGTTACTAATCTAATTAAACTTAAATTAAACAATTACATAAACATTCACATGAAAGTAGTAAAAAGTAAATAACATTAGAAAGCCATTACGGAAGAACCTTTGAAGAACTCTTCACAAAGACAAAAAAGTTTCGGTCAAGCCTTGCTAAACAAATTCACTAAAAATGTTAACTTACAATTGGCCCAGATACTTCTAAACATTACCTGTCTCTGACCACCAGCTTATAAATCACCAAAAAACCTCTTCCATCATGCAGCATGCACTATTTCAAAACTCTAAACAGCTTTTCTTTGCATTGAAACTTGTTCCAGAGTGTTGGACCTCCAAGCGCCTTTTCTCCAAACTTCAAAACTCTACAGGCTTATAGGTGAAGGTAGGCTTTTTGGTGTTTGATCTTTACATCTTTTGTGTTTTGATCTATGGCTGTTAAGATTTGTTAGGATCACATTAGCTTATCTTTAGAAATAATCTTTACTGCACATATTTAGGAATTTGTAATCCCTTCATTGAAGGGAATTAATTGAGATTTTATTTGATTTCATTGTTGTTAGAATCGTGATTTACCCTTGTAAATGTGTATATATTGCAGTCCATTGACTGTAACAAGTGAATAACATATACAACATTCTCAAATCTTATTTTTAATATGGTATCAGAGCATTGATCCCATTGCCTCTGTAAATTTCTGGCTACTCTGATCAAAATATGTCTACATCTATGATTGATCCCGCGGACCATGTATTCCTTCACCCATCTGATCATCCCGGCATGATCTTTATTCCAAAAGTATTAGATAGAACAAATTATGCCATGTGGAAAATATCAATGCTGATAAGCCTCAGTGCCAAAAACAAACTGGGATTCATCAAAGGAACTATTCCCATCCCCGATGAAAAAGATCCAAAATATCTTTCATGGCAGCACTTCAATGATATGTTACTATCATGGATATTCAATTCTCTAAGTCAAGAACTCACAAACAGTGTTCTATATGCTGAAACTCGTTCAGAAATTTGGACAGATCTTCAAGAACGATTCTCTCAAGGTGATTTCTCTCATCATTATCAAACTTAACGATCCATTGTTGAATAGAGACAAGATCATGAATCAAAATTTTCTTACTGTACAAAGATGAAAATATTTTGAGATGAGCTCAGCACTTGCAGCCCCTCAATTACTTGCACTTATGGAGGACAAAAGACTTTAAAAGCAATGAAGAAAGGATAAAACTTGGACAATTCCATATGGGATTAAATGAGATATACTCTGCTATTCGAGGACAAATCATATCCATGAATCCTCTACCAATTGTGAAGAAGGCATATTCACTTTTATGTGAAGAAGAAAAGAACTGAGGCCTCGTTGAAACAAAGAGCAGTGATCTTATTCATGCTATGAATATCAACACTTATGACAACTCTAAGGAGTCACAATCTGCTACTCCAAGGCAACAGAAATAATGGTCATCCTCTCATTCCAAGTTAGAAAGGGATCGAAAATCTCTAATCTGCTCTTATTGTGAAGGCACTACTCATACTCTTATTGTGAAGGCACTATTCATACTGTGGATCGTTGTTACTATCTGAATGGCTTTCCAGTTGGTCATAAATTTCATGGCAAAGAAATTCAGCCACAAAAACGTAGCAGGAAACTTGCTGCACACCAAGCAATTATACAAATCAGTCACGACTCCCACAAGCTCCCCAAGAACCCTACTCCCCAATTCACTTCTGAAGAACTTGCTCAAATCAAAGCATTCTTTAATGGTAAAAATTATACTCTAACGAACTACACAAGTATTTATGCCCCTTTCTGCTCTTCTTTTACTACACAAAAGATATCTTTGAATTATTGGATTATTGATAGCGGTGCCACTAACCACGTAGCCGCCTCAATTTCCATTATCTTTCCTTTCTCTTCTCAAGTAACCTTACCTAATTGTGTATATTTTGAAATAACTGACATTGGTTCCACACAACTCTCAGATTGCATGCATGTTAAAAACATTCTTTGTGCTCCTTCTTTTCATGTTAATTTACTTTCAGTTAGTTAACTCACAGGTACCATGAATTGTTCAATTTACTTCTATCCTACTTTTTGTGTATTGCAGGACCTAACTTCGAAGAAGATGATTGGTTTGGGGAAGCAAGTTAATGGCATGTATTACTTTGTGCCTTCAGTGACATCTGCATCACATTGCAATCCAGCCTCTTATCATGTGGATTCTACTACCAAAATTCCATGGCACCAGTGATTAGGACACCCCTCCAAGGTACCTTCACAATTTTTGAGTAATGTTATTCCTTCATTTGTATTTGATTCTAAACACTCTTGTGAAACTTGTCATTTAGGCAAGCAAACACGGCTACCTTTTCCTTCAAGTTCTATTCAAACTTTAAATTCATTTGATCTTATTTACTATGATATTTGGGGACCCCTTCGGACTACAACTCATATAGAGGCACATTATTTTTTAACTCTAGTTGATGATTATACTCGCTTCACGTGGATATTCATAATGAAATTTAAATCTTAAACGCAATGGTTACTATAAACCTTCATTTCTTTTGTCAATACTCAGTTCAATTGCCAAATTAAATGTATTTGAAGTGATAATAGCTTAGAATTTATATCCATGAAATCATATTTTTCCAAGCTTGGTATTTCATTTCAAAGTTCTTGTCCATCTACACCTCAACAAAATGGTGTAGTTGAACGAAAGTATCGACATCTTTTAAACGTTGGTCGGCCTTAAGACTTGATGCTAATATTCCCTTACAATTTTAGGGAGAGAGTTTACTTACTGCCACCTATCTGATCAATTGTCTTCCTATCCCTGTGTTACACTATAAATCTCCATACGAATGTTGTATAACAAGTCACCTACCTACTCTAACTTAAGATTTTTTTTATGCCTTTGTTATGCAACAAACCTACACCCATCACATAAATTTGACTCTTGTGCAAGAAAATGCATCTTTGTTGGTTATCCCATAGGACAAAAAGCCTATCGCTTATATGACCTCAACAATCACCAGTTTTTTTCAAGTCAAGATTTCATTTTTCATGAGGAGATTTTTCCTTTTCATGCTTCCAAAATCTTACCAGAAAATACCATCTCTCAACCAGAGTTAACGGAATTCCTCATTGATTCACCTACTCTTGTCAATGAACCTGATTCATCATTACCCGAGATTACTCCTACATCACATTCTTCTTCTCATATGACATCTGCGACACGTCATCTTCATAGAAGTGAACACACCAGAAACCATCCATTTGTCTTCAAGATTTTCACTGTGGACATGCCAGTACATTGCCATCAACTACACCTTCAAACCAGGAGTCTTCAACTAAGTCAGGTACCCGGTATCCATAATGTAATCCATAATGTAACTACATTTCCTATGATTCTTTGTCATCTCATCATAAACATTTTTGTCAACACTATTTCCAGTATTCTTGAACCCAACTCATATGCATAGGCTGTCATAGATCCCAAATGGCAAGAGGCCATGCAAGGTGAACTTGATGGACTTACTAGCCAAAAGACTTGGTCTTTGGTCCCCTTACCCACTGGTCATCGTCCCATTGGCAACAAATAGGTATACCGTATCAAATACAACTCTAATGGTACAATCGAACGCTACAAAGTTCGGTTAGTTGCTAAAGGATTTTCTCAACAAGAAGGCTTGGATTACACCAAAACATTTGCTCATGTTGCTAAGTTGACAACTATTCAATGTTTTCTTGATGTTGCTGTCGCCAAACAATGGCCATTGCATCAAATGGATGTCACCTATGCCTTTCTCCATGGTAATTTAGAGGAAGAGGTATACATGACTCCACCACCGTGTCTTTGTCGACAGGGGAAGAAACTTGTATGTCGACTACATAAGTCCCTCTATGCCCTTAAACAAGCCCCTCAAAATTGGTTTGCAAAATTCTTTCATGATATCAAAAAAGCTAGATTTGTTCAATCACATTCAGATTATTCCTTATTTGTGAAGACTAAAGGTTCATCTACAACTATGGTGCTCATCTATGTAGATGACATCCTGATAACAGGCAATGATAAAACTGCTATACAAAGTTTAAAATATTTTCTACTCCAGCAATTTCATAACAAAAGACCTTGGCCCTCTAAAATATTTTCTTAGGTTGGAAGTTGCAAGATCTAAAGCAAGTATTGTTATCTCTCAACAAAATACACTTTAGAGATTGTAAATGATGTTGGTTACTTGGGTGCTCAACGTTCAAATTTCCCAATGGAAATGAACGTAAAGCTCACTGATGATCAAGGTGACTTGCTACATGACCCAGAGCGCTATAGGAGATTAGTTGGACAACTAATCTATCTCACAATTACAAGACTAGATATCACATACTCAGTTAACATTCTAAGTCAATTTATGCATACTCCAAGAAAGCCTCACTGGGAAGCTGCTCTTCGTATCATCAAATACCTTAAAAGTGTTCTCATCAAACAATTCTTTCAACTTGAAGGCTTATTCTGAATTGGGCAAATTGTCCAATGACTAGAAGATCAACTACATGTTATTGTATGTTCTTGGGAAATTCATTGATTTCATGGAAGGCAAAGAAACAGAAAACAGTCTCAAGATCATCATCAGAAGCTGAGTACAGGTCCATGGGAGCCGCAACATGTGAACTAACTTGGCTAAAAATTTTGCTTAATGACATGCAAATTTCCACTGGACCAGCAAAGTTGCTATGCGATAATCAAGCTACACTTCACATAGCAGCAAATTCAGTATACCATAAGTGCACCAAGCACATAGAACTCGACTGTCACGTTATAAGAGAAAAGATACAAGATGGTCAAATTATTATGGAATTTGTTTCATCTCATTTGCAACTGGCAAATGTTTTTACAAAAGCTCTTGGAGGAAATGTGTTTAAGGAATTAAGAAGCAAGTTGAACATGATGGATATACATGCTCCAAATTGAGGGGGGGTGTTAAGATTTGTCAAGATCACATTAGCTTGTCTTTAGAAATAATCTTTACTGCACATATTTAGGAATTTGTAATCCCTTCATTGAAGGGAATGAACTGAGATTTTATTTGATTTCCTTGCTGTTAGAATCGTGATTTACTCTTGTAAATGTGTATATATTGTAGTCCATTGACTATAAAAGGTGAATAACATATACAACATTCTCAAATCTTATTTTTAATAGTGGCTGATGCAAGAGATATATGGATATGAATTTAATCTTTAAAGGATATTCTCTTGACTAAAATTAAGGCCCAATCAATAAAAATATGTTTGGGATGAATATATAAATCAATGATCTTGGGGTTGAATAAAGAGACCTTTGGGAATGAGAAATTGATCTTCAAATGAAGATCTCTATAATGAAAATAATGTTCAACCACACTATAGGATAAAATATGGCATGTATATTTATAATAGGTAGTGTTAGAGGTTGAATAGGAATGAAAAACAACTTTAAAATAGCGAATTGGACTCTTGAATGTCACACCGTCGCTCGAGCGCTGGCATCACGCCTAGCAAGGGGTGCCTCCAATCGGGTGGTGAGGTCCTTGTTTTGAGTACTTATACGGATATCATCGACTTTTTTTACTTGGTCCATCTTTGACATCTCTGACTCCTCCAAGGACTATACTACCATACCACAACTATTTTGACTTTAATTACAACTCAATTACTCATGATTTTGAATACGAAATTGTTAATTACAAATTTGGACCTAGCATACATCCTTAATCTATGGCTATTTGGAGCCTCCAATCACATTATTAGTCAAGTGTTAGGTTTTGCGTATTTTGTTGCTTAGAGTAATTCTCGGTGACTGAGGCATCAATTGTTGAATTGTACCTCAACGGATAAGACGTAAATATTCAAAGATATATGGTCATGCAATGGGGCCTTTTATGTCTGGCGTCGAGTTCAGGTGGACCATAATTATTTTAGCATGTAACATTAGTTCTAAAAGTTCGAGTTTCATATTTTTGTAAAATGAAGGATTCTGATTTTTCTTTGGTTCTAGTGTTGAAATCTTTGAACTTTAGAACTTTACCCAATGTACATCTCCTTCTATTTCTTCGACGAATTATACTTTGTGGAGACCAGCATATAATAAATGGACTTTTATTGATACGGACACGTTTGTGCTAAAAGGGATCAAAACCTTGTAAACCTATGGCTTCATAAGAATTCCGAGGCATTTGTGCCGAAGAAAATCCAAAGCTTGTATAATTAACCTCTCATTGCTCCTATTTTATTCTGAGGCATTTGTGTCGAATGAAACTTTAAGCTAACAAGTGATATTACAGCTTCATATGTGGTCTGAATCGTTTAGGTCTGAAGCTTGATAGTTGCATGGACTTTTTATTATAATATTCATTTAATCCCTGACATTTCTTGCTAAAAACTTGACAAATGACACTAGATATTTTTTAAATTTGAGGCCATTTTAGAGGGACGTTCTCTCAATCCCCAAAAAACATTTCGTGCAGGTTAAATGAGATAATTCCATTCGGGGTTCTTAACTTAGCTCCCATGTTGGTTGTATATTGGTTGGAGGTATTCTTTCAATTTCCAAAATTCTAGTTCATGCAGGTTAAAGAAGGTAAGTCCACTGAATTTTTAGCTTTGCTTCCCTTCTAGATGTGTAATGATTAGAGATATTCTTTCAATTCCTAAGTTTCCATAGATTGGAAATATTCTTTTAATTCCTAAGAAATTTGGCTGCTAAGAGAAAAGAAAGATAAGTCGATTTTGAGTTCTTAGCTTAAATCTTCTGTTGCGGCTATATAAAGTTCCTTAATAGAGAGAGGCATAAATTGGACCTTGACTACCCCATTGGTTTTTCAAATAGAATAAGCAATAATCGTCAATAAGTTAAAGGAGATAGGCCTGAATAGGACTTTAACTCCCCCATTGGGTCTTCAAATAGAATAGGATTGGCTTATAAAGCGAAAGGACCGGTACACCTGACTTCAATTGTGAGATAATTACCATCGAATGCTATCCTTCAATATAAGTCAACTACCGAAGAAAGCTGGCCTTCCATAATAGGACCATCATGATCAAGCGTCGGATCAAAACTGGCCTCTAACATGAAAGATTATCTCAATCCTAAGGTCGAAGGGCTTACAGATGCCTCGAACTAACAAACTTTAAATTAGTGCTTGAAAAGTGCAAAACAGGTGTGACGAGTACGTAAGGCACGTGGCACATCTTAACTAAGGCTGTCCGTGAGTCGATTCGGTTCGGTTATGCTCGGTTCCAAAATTTGTGGGTATTTAATAAATGGAACTATCGGGTCCAAATATAATTATGGAACAATTCGGGTTCGGTTCGGGTCCGTTCGGTTCCGTACCATAACTAAATTTTTTAATATTTACAGCAACACTTTATAAATATAACTAATGACATTTCATTCGTAACTTTTACAAAGTAACGTAGCCCAATTCAAAAATAT
>CAIGRL010063762.1:0-11811 GCA_903798325.1 Fraxinus xanthoxyloides | reverse complement strand
CTCAATAAAAATTGAACGTGACATGAACGTTAGCTAACACAACTGCATTTCTTTCTGGTTCAGGTAAAAAACTTGATATTCTGTCATCCTGAGGATGAAACTCCTATTAAAGATTTGATAATTAGGAAAATCCCCAGGTGGTATTTAGATTCTTTGTCAAATTACAGAATCATAGAACTCTTATATTAGGAACTTAATGCAAATTTTATGTTCATATTTCATGAATTGGTTCTGATATTTTCTTGTTTTTGGACATAAATTTGCATTATTACAGAGTACATGAAAATTGGCCTCTTTATGATGTTCTGAAACTATTTCAAAAAGGTCATAGTCACATGGCTGTGGTTGTGAAGTGTAAGAAAGATCCCAAAGAAACGTCTAAAGACACCAAAGCTAGGCCTGATTTTACGAGTATCAGAATCCATTCGGACTCAGAACCCACACAAACAGACGGAAAAGGTAAATCGTATCTCAACTTATAAGATGTATATAGAATGTTGAACTGTACAAAAGGATAACTGGCAAAGATCTCGTAAATCTCCCTTCCTTGATACTTGCCTCATTTCTACATGATTGTGGAGATTTTTCAGGAACTAAGCCTCCATTTGTTGCAAAAGAGCTTCAAAATGACTCCCCTACATATTCTGGCTATGGTGAAATTCGATCTCCTGCGCGAATTAGATGGGAGAAGAGAGAGGCAAACGTTTCGAAAGATGAAATGGAATCTCTTGAAAATAAGTTGTTGCATGAGGAGGTGATCGGTATTATAACAATGGAGGATGTCATGGAGCAACTTCTACAGGTAAAGCTATTAGTGAGCAGAAATCAGTGAAAAGTGACCCAAGAAATTGAATGAATGAGATGATGAATTTTATATTGCTCAGTACTGTCTAATATGTATAACAAGCATGTATCAATGATCTCGTTTCTTTCTCCAGGAAGAAATACTAGACGAAACCGATCAGCACATTGACATTCACAAGTCAGTGCTAGTTTCTCATCAAATAGTGCAATCTTTTCCACTCATAACAGAAATTAACTTGATGATTTATTTCCAGGATTAGAATCAACATTCTGCCTCCAAGAAGATTATCATCTGCATCTCCAGGGAGAGTTTCACTCTCTCAATTTTATCGAAGAACCCCAGAGCCAGAGGATTCTCCCATCTCTTACTATCATTCTCCGATACTCCATTCACCAATCCCTCCATTTGTTCCATCACCATTTATGAAGCCAGTATTATATGCTTCTCCTGGTAAGGCAGTTTCGAATTCTCCAATCAGATCTGCAGGCACTGTTCGTAGCTCACCATCTTCTCGCCAGGTATGTCAAATTTATTGGACTTGTGAAGTCTAATCATGCTGTTGCACTACCATTCTTACCGCATATAAAGAATTTTGAGCGGGCATTTTAGATGATAGAGAGACATGAGAAAACCATACTTTTTTCAACATAGCAAAGACTGCAACAACTCTCATATTGAGCGTAAACCATTACATTTGTATTTTTCTGATTTCTATTTGCTTATTGTTGCCTCAGAATTGGGGATTAGAAAACTAAAGGAAACACTTGGGCTATTAGAGAGGGACAGTTAATTCAGTAAATTTAGTATTTTTCGGTTCACGAATTTCATTTTGTTAAACTTCATCCTACTTCTTGACAGGTCTCAAGAAAATCGTATGAGAGGTTACGACAGGGCAATGATGCATAAATGATAACTCTCCAACTGAACTAAAGATATTTTGCACCAGCTGTACAAGATGAAGTGAAAAAACCTCCAAACAGTTGTCTCTCGACTTTTGTGTTGGATACTAAGTTTGTCATACCTATATATCTAATACATTGTAATGAATGGAACTGAACCGTATGAACAGATATGAGTTTAAGTATTTTTTCATTTTTAATAGTGTCAAGTGCTATACAGTCCACATTGTGAAACGAGCATTCGGTGCACTAGAGTAACTCTCGCTTTTGCCTGTAAATTTTATACACTTTCAATGTGACTTCCATAGATATTTTTCATTTTTGCCTGCTAAAGACAAAAACGTGACAGCAAAATGTTTCTTAAGCAATGATATGTCAAATTGTAACAAGGCTCAGCCATTCATTCATTCATCTGGATAAGATATTTTCTAAATCCCAATAAAATATATGATTCCAATCAGAAATTAAACATTGCGGAAACAAGCCATGAAAACTCTCAGCATTCTTCAACAAACACCTTTACATATTGGAAAATCAACTCCATGGCGGCGGAGCAACCCATTCCTCCACCAGCTCCACCGCAAAAACCCACAAAATTGGCGGCAGCTTCACGCCGGAGGAAAGGGCTTTGGTGGGGCATCACCATCATCAACCAATATACAAGAGCAGCCAAAAGATAAACAAAAACCTGGCGGAAGAAGTTTTAGGAAAACCGAAGAAGACAACGATGACAAAATACCTGATGCGGTTTGGGAGAGGATGATTTCAAGAATCTTGTTCTATGTGGGGGTGCCATTGATTATGGGTTTTGCTTTGCTGCAAGTTTTGGATGCATTGAAAGAACAAAAACTATGGGATGTGCCAAATTGGGTGCCATTTTTGACAAGTTTTGTTACTTTTGGAAGTTCAGCACTTGGAATTGCTTATGGGACGTTGTCTACTAGTTGGGATATGGAGAAAGAAGGTTCGTTTCTTGGATTTGAACAGGCTCAAAAGAATTGGGATGAGATGTGGAAAGAAGATGAAAATAATATGTAATCGTATATATACACTAAAGATTTTGAGTTCACTATTGGTTTATGGAAATTTGTTTATCCTACAAATTGTATCCATTGAAATTCTATTCACAATTATACGTTACTTTGACGAAAATCCTGCACGCCCATGCCATGGGTGGTCCTAAGCTAAGCAGGACGGGATGGTCTGATCCATTTTTACACCACCGTACAAAATTTTGCTAGTATTGCAAACTATCAGCACATTCTTTTTCTCATACGAGTAAGAAACGAGGATGACTATAGTTTGATGAAGCAAGCAGGATTTTATTGAGCTTGCACAATATTTAGGTGAAATATTTGAGCCTCCGTTTGGAGCGAATTAATTTATAAATATATATAAATTAACGATGACTAAGTGAACAGAAGTTATAGACCATTATAAACTAACCAAATGAAGGCTTTTGTTCAATAAAGATTAAAAAAAAAAAATAATAATAATAATAAAATTTGAAACGAGTACAAAATGAATAAACAAGATAAAGTTACAAAAGTGATCATATGTGAATAGTTCACAACGATTGCTTCACAACATAGTTATAAAACCTGGCCCGGACCGGTCGGTCGGGCCAGAAAATCGGTGACCTGGGCCGGGTAGATTAATTTAATAGGAATGCAAAAATAGGCTTTGACCAAGTTAAGCGACGATTTTGACTGAGTTAACAAGACCGATTTACTGGTTTTCAAAATTGTCTTTTAAAATTTTGGGGGTCCAAGGAATTGAACCTTGAACCTCTAAGTAAAACAATTAATTCATCACCAATGAAGTTGTAGATAACTTTAATGTGTTTTTATGTACAGTAAGTTATATGTATCCAACGAATCATATATATGTTTTTCAAAAGTATATTTTTTATTAAAAAAAATTGATCAAATATTTTACTTTATTTTACTGAACTAAATAATTAGTGAAAATAATTTAAAAAATATATAATTTTGCTTTTTTATTGATTTTTATGTAATGATCCACTGATCCGACCATTGACCCACTGGTTCAACTAGTAACTCGAGACCCAATACCTTGTCCGGACTGACATCCAGGTTGGGTCTAATAACTATGCTTTAGAAAGCAAAGGGAGATGAGAAATTATTTTTTGGAGTCTGAACTATTATGGTCTGTTTTATTTGTGTTTTAATTTTTAGTTAAGTTCATTTTTCGGGTTTCTTTATTGCGAGTTTGTTTTAAGATTGTCAAAAATGCGTTTGATTTGTCATTTGGAAAATGGGATTTGAGGAAAGATTTTTCGATGACCGTAAAATCAAATTTCAAGAAAGACGGTACAATCTAACAACTACACTAGTAAATGAATTAATAAAAGACGAATTTGTTATAAGGATAAAATTCTTACTAAGTAGAAATGGAAGTTTAACAATCACCCCTTATGTTATAATTTTTGGAAAAAATATTTCTATTATTAATACTATAGACTCATCAGAGTTACGAGTGAAGCATGGTGGACCTTTACATTCAAAAACAAAATCACAAACAGAACCAGAAGATGAAGATTTAGGTAATCTAGAAAGTTTGGAATATTTATCTTTAGAAACTTTAAAAACTAATTTCATACTAAAAACTAATTTCATACCAAGAACCAAAGAATTAATATTTTTCAATAAAACATCATCTAAGGTAGATAGTATAGATATAATTTTAGAATTAGCTGAAAAAAAATACATATAATAGGAGAAGACCCTATAAAACATTGGGATAAAAATAAAATTGAAGCTAAATTAGAAATCATAAACGAAAATATAAAAATAAGAACGGCGGAATTAAACACACAAATCAAGACATAGAGGACTTTAATATACAGATTAAAGAGTTATTGGATTTAAAGGTAATAAGACTACCAAGTAGGGAACATAGATATGCAGTTTTTATGGTAAGGAATTATAGTGAAATTAAAAGAGGTAAAGCAAGAATGGTTGTAAACTACACAAGATTAAATGATAATACTGTAGAAGATGGATATAAAATACCAGATAAAGACATGTTAATAAATAAAATACAAAATAATAAAATATTTGCAAAATTTAACTGTATATTTAGATTCTAGCAAATAAAGAGGGCAAAAGATTACATTCCTTGGACATCTTTTACAACACAATTAGGACATTTTGAATGATTAGTCATGCCTTTTGGATTAAAGAATGTGCCTTCTATTTTTCAAAGAAAGATGGCTAGTGATTTTAATTCTTTTCCATTTATTTGTGTCTATGTAGATGATATCTTGGTACATAGTAAAAATTAGAAAGAACATATGCAACATTTAGAAATAGTCTTAAATAAATTTATAGAAAATGGTTTAATTATAAGTAAAAAGAAAATGGTAATAAATAAACAAAAAGTAGAGTTTTTAGGGATAATTTTAGGAGAAGGAAAAATTCTATTATAACCACACATAGTACAAACAATTATATGGTTCCCTAAAAAAATAGAAGAAACTGAAAAATTACAAGCTTTTTTAGGAATTTCGAATTATGCTAGACATTTTATTAAAGACTTAGGAAAGAAAATAGGACCATTATATAGTAAGTTATCCAGTAAGGGACAAAAGTATTTTAGTCAATCAAATATAGAACTAGTTAGAAAAATAAAAGAAGTTAAAAATTTACCATCATTAGAATTACCATTAGACATTGAATATAAAATAATAGAAACCGATGAATGTGAACTAGGATGTGGGGGAATTTTGTATTCCAAGCCAAATAAATAAATCAATAGAAAGGAAGAAAAGATTTGTAGATATGCTAGTGAAAAATATAAGATAAAAGGAAAATACTTGACTAGTCTAGATTACGAAATAATGGCCACTATACATAGTTTAGAAAGCTTTAAATTATTTTTAAATACTGGATTCACAATTAGAACAGACTGTGAAGCCATAGTAAAATTTATTAAAAGACAAATTTTGATAAAATCAGACATAAACAATAGATAAAATTATATGAGATATTAAATAGCTATAAAATAAATATAGAACATGTAGACGGAAAAAATAATATGTTGGCTGAAAATTTAAGTAGACAAGTTTTCAATTTTCTAACACATTATTTTCACAGTGCAGATGGATGAGAGGATGATGAACTTTGGGAATGTCACTTTAAGAGAGGC
This sequence comes from Fraxinus xanthoxyloides, assembly GCA_903798325.1. Taxonomy (NCBI): domain Eukaryota; kingdom Viridiplantae; phylum Streptophyta; class Magnoliopsida; order Lamiales; family Oleaceae; genus Fraxinus; species Fraxinus xanthoxyloides. The sequence continues at coordinate 5,937 of CAIGRL010063762.1, read as the reverse complement.
TCCATAAGGATCTAATCTCCGATTCGAAGGAAACAATTTAGAAAGACTACCAACCAGAAAGGGAGCATTGTCTACTAGATAATCTCTGTATGGTACATGACTCTAAACAAAAATTAGACAGCATTAATGCTTTAGCTAATCATTTTAGACAGATTCATAATCAAGTAGAAAGCAGAAAGTTTATCTTCTTTGCAATAGTTAAAGGTAGAAAGCCTGGTGTATATAATTACTGGCCAAAGTATTGCAACAAGTACAAAGATTTCCAGACCCCTTTTTCAAAAGATTTTACACACCCGTGATGTTATAATTTTTGGAAAAGACACTTCTATTGTTAATACTATAGACTCATCAGAGTTACGAACAAAGAATGGTGGACCCTTACAAATCAATAGTATAACAAATCGTCGATTTTTCTCAAATTCTAGGTTATTATCACGATGAAAATCGATATTTTCTTCAACATGGTCGATCTGTCTAATTTTTATTTTTGTATTGGTCTTTGAGGAAGGTCGAAATCTTTTGGCTCCTTCATGTGTGTGTGTGTGTGTGTAGACTTTTACTATCTAATCTTTCCGAGCCATAGGAAGACGAGTTGGTCACTTCATAAGGAGTATTACATTGACCTATATAATGCTTATGATCTCCTCATCTTCTTGTTTCTTTAATTCGTCTAACTGAGACATGTATCCTATATTAGTTTGTACGCATACATAAATAATTGAACATACAGACCCATAAAATTATAATGGACTTGCAAGTCCAAAATAAATAAGAAATCGTAGGCCCATAAAACAATAAGAATAAAACTAACAATTCAACACATCCACATAGTCGAATCCATAATCATTAACTAATAAAACATTCATTATATAGATACTTTCTTATATAATATCTAATATTATATGCCTATATGTTTCAAATTTCTAGCAATTAAAGTCGTCTATACTAATTTAGACAAATTGGATCGGAACAATTAAATAATTAATCAATCAATATAATTTAATTAGTGGATTTATTTAATTAAATTCAAATTAAAATTAAATATTGAATTAAAGTCCAACTTTGATCCCACAATTATAGGATATATTTGTTTAATTAAAATCAAATTTTAATTAAATACAAAATTAGAGTCCAATTCTATTTTCAAAATGAAAATAAGAGTGTGACAATTTAATTAAAATCAAATTCAAATTAAATGTCAAAGAAGAGTTCAACTCTAATTTCAAGAATATATTGGAGTGAGATGATTTAATTAAAATAAAATTTTAATTAAATAACAAATTAGAGTCCAACTCTAATTATAATTGAATTAATATTTTAATTTAGGATAAAATTTCTAAATTAAATTAAATTTAGGGTAACTTTAACATTTAAGTTAACGAAAACATAAAAGTCGTCAATTTAAATAAAATTTTAAACGGGTAAAAATTAAAATTTTAGGGTCAAACATTTCAAAATCTAATTCAACATTTCAAATATTGCAATCTGGCCCCAGCTTTTAAAATTATAAATCGGTCCTTCAATTAACTTAATTACATGACGGACCCTCCATTTTAAAATTGCAAACTAACCATATTCCTTTAATTGCGGGCAAGGGCTTGCAATTTCAAAAACTGCAAGCCATGTCACCGCTTCCAATCACCTTTATCGAAACCCTAACCCCCACCTTTTTTTCTTGGGCAGCATCGGTAGCCAGCATCGTATCTACCTTCTGCAGTGGGAACCACTACTGTCAAGCAATAATATCTCGTCGCCCTGGAGTAGTTCAAAAGCGCTGTAAGCAGCACCTTCAAGCAGCAATGAAATAGCGTCGCTGCCGCTAGCATTCTTGTGTAGTGGTGGCTACTATCACTGCTAAGCTTGCAACGATGCGTTGCAACGAGCACGGTAGTGCATCATCACCATCATCGTGGCAGTGGCTCAACCTTTTCCTCCAAATCCAGATTTTCGATCCAAAAATTATTTTCTATTCAAAAACAAATTTTAGAAGATGAAAATGATATTCTTTAAATGTTAGAACCACGAAAAACAAACAGTCAACCATGGATTGTTTCAAAGATTCAAAACAATTTATATCAATCACAAAGTAGCTTTGATACCGCTGTTGAAAATTTACTTAATCATGTACAGTGAAAAATAAAATTCTTTCAATTCCCACCAATGATCAGCTTTGTATTTAGATATAAATTATACCTTATGTAGATACTTTAAACTCTTTTACTGATCTTGGAACACGAACAATCACAATTTGCAATCCAAAGTTGTCTAATTATTCGGCCTACAATGAAAATTCACCTAGGAACAAGAATGGGAGAATTAATGTATCTTTTCTTGTGCTAGTAAGATAATGAATTGTGTTCTATTCTTTTCTAGAACCCTAATAGCTTATTAAAATAAATCCAAGTAGGCTTGGTATGTCTCTTAAATTTAATTTGGTCCAACATTAGATTAATCAAATTAATTAAATTTGGTACATGATAAATCTTATTCTTATAATTCTTTTTTTGTATGTGACCCATTAGGCTCCCGATCACGATGCATAACGATGTAAATTATTATTTTGATCTTATCAAAATAGATAAATTAAAATACCTCATTAAAATTTATCATCATTTTAAAATACCTTATTTTGATATCTAACAATGTGTCAAGGCAATACATGTGACGGAAAATGTCACGTGATATGATAAAACCAAATTTGTTCGTTTATCGTAAACTATAATTCGTTCGTTAATATGATCCGATTAATTACGAGATATGGATATATGTCAATCTCAATTATCGATCATGTCTTTCATCCCAATATTAAATTAATGTAAGTCGAAAACTATTTTTTTTTAACTTATGAGTACACCTTAGCCAAGAGTTCTGTTATCAACTTAATTGAATGAAATATAGATCATATTATCTCACTATCTAAAGTGACGAATCGTGTATTAATCATTTACAACCTTCATATGATTCTTGACATAACCGAACGATGTCGTATTAACGATCCTTGGCAAAGGAACATCTAATATCACCAAAGTATGAATGTCCTCANATATCACCAAAGTATGAATGTCCTCATATAAGGCATTATGATGACATTAAGTCGAATGACCAATTCCACTATCGAACATTTGAGATTAACCATTGTCATTCAGATAGTTATCCATGTGGAATCTCTTCAGCGGGTCTCTAATATTTTCTTCTATAACGAAATACCCACATGTTTATTTAAGTGTTACCACATTTTAATTTATGATATCAGCTACTTTACAAGTAAGTAATACCACACGTGATGGTATATCTATAATAACGATTCGTATTTCGTTATTAGTTACGACTATGGATGATATAATATTTAGTCATATGTAATTTATATTTCAATATCACAACTCTTTGTAATTAAAAAATTACTAAAAGTTGAATCTACGGATTCTATTATTTAACTTAAATGAATATTAATTAAATAATATATCTGCTATAAAAGTACATCAATTACATTTTAAAAGTGTTTATATCCTTAGGTAATTGAACATAGGACATAACACTTCACTAAAAAAAAACTCATCCAGGTCGCTAAATGTTATTTCTTGGTCGCTAGATGTTGTTTGCGACCAAATATTTGTGGTCGATTAATGGTCGCTAAATCACCATTGGTAAATCTCTTCAGCGACCACTATAGTTGGTTGCTACAGGGTTTGATTTTTGGTGGCTAATGGGGAAAAATTGATTGATTTACTGTTGTCGAATGTTTGTAGCAACCAATAGGGGTGGTCGGTAAATAGATTAAGACAAAATATTGTCATACTAACAACAACCAATAATTGGTTGGTGAAGATAATGAAATAGCAACGAATCTATGGTAGGTGAATAGTGCTACATTTCTTGGACCAATCATTAGTCGGTAAACATTGATAACTTTAGTGACCAATCATTGGTTGCTAAAGGATAATGTAAGTATCAACAACTAAAATCTTGGTTGGTGAATGATAGCACTTTTTTTCCTTATTTTCTAGTGAGCAAAATTTGGTTGTTGAATAAATATTATCAACCAATATGTGATTGCTTTACGTATGTATCAATGCTTTTAAATTAATAATTTTTGTTCCTGCTAAAAATTTGTCCAATAATTCAATTTTGAACATGCACAATTATTAAATTTAACAAAAAAAAATGTCGCTGCAGAAGAAAATTGTACTACACGGATAACAAGAACTGATAGTCAAAGTATTATCATAAATGTCTAATATTTAACCATGAAATATAAATTGTAGTTTCAACAATATAATCATAGTACTGCAGCACCAACTGATGGCAACAGTGGAGGTGGTGGAGGCAGATCATTGGTCGGTCCTGTAGGAGGAGGATGCTGACTCATAACCATTCGTGCAAAAAGTCTCTAGATAAGTAACGTCTATTGTTCGAGACTTTGTGTAAGCTCACTAGTAGATTTATCCTTCTCTTTATCTCATTGGGTATTTCAACTGTTGCATCAATTTACGGGGAGCTGTGATTATGTTTTTGTATGATTTGCGTAGAGCAGGTCCAATCCCAAAAATACTCCCGACACTCTTACTAAGAGCTTGAGCACATATTTATGCTTCATCCATGACAGCTGCTTAATCTTCTAGCTCTGCTTGTGATTGTTGTAACTCCACTATTTCTTTATGTCATACAATATCAAAATGCTCTTAAAGTAAATAATATTAATGTTAAGATCTTTGTGTAATAAGTGATATATCTTACATATCGGGACTCAGCTAGTTGGTTATCCCATCCTTTTGATGTAGAATGCATCCTTCTAAACAATTCGATATGTCCAACTGATTTTTCCTTCATACACTAAAAACGTGGAGAAAGGGTCATAATACAGCCAAATTAGCAACATATTGTTGATAACCTTAACATAATTAGACAAATAGTTAAGAGTATAAAACATGTCTAAGTTAAAATTCAACCAAATATAAAGCAATTTACTTTTAAGGATTAGGTGGAACACCAAGCTCTTCTAACAATTTCAGTATTATATAGTCAGAGTCCCAGCTTCCCAGCTTCTGTAGTTGAAGATCAACAAGAAGTCATCTCAACCAACATCTAACATCATCACACTTTAGAATGTATCGCGGAATATAATGTTATTATGAGACTCCTCACTATATTGTTTGTAGGCCTCAGGGATGAAAATCATATCCAACAACATTTTAAAAGCATTCTAATGATAGTCAAGGGATGGAAAACATGTTAATACTCCTGCTAGAAGTCAATCAACTTTCTAATGACAATTTTTTTTTTACTAAATCAATTTATTTCAAACAATTAACTGTGATCAGATTTATTGTATTAAACATGATTAAGCAAAGTAAAATTAAACACGAAATAATTAAGTCGGATCAACCAAAAATTAGTTAATTATTCCAATTTCAACTAAAGGAAGCAAATTTAAAAAATTAAAGGAAGCCTTATACTAAAGCCTAAAGTGGGGAAAAAAACATATTTCACCATCTAAATCCAAAGGGTTATAATTCTAGCATAGTGAGCAATGACAAGTGGACTAGTGATATTAACAACAATCAATACAACCCTTTCAGCTTAAGAAAATTGAATGCTATTTAACCAACCAACTTTAATTGTTTAATAAGCCAGACCTATGCTCACTCTAGAAGCCAGCATGTCTAACAAAAACTAATTATTAAAAGTGCAAGAGATTATGTCTATTGAATTACCAGTGCTTCCCTAGTCGCTGTAAATGATCTAGTCCCTCCATGGTGATTATAATGAATCTTCGAACGATTGTGTTTCCCGAATGCAGATTGTTTCTGTTAATGCTTCTCTACCCAAATAATATGACAGACTCACCTTAACGAAATCTGCACAGTGTAACGATATGAAGAATAGAATCAGAAATTTAATTCGAGCTCACCGACTTCACGATGTTTCCTTAAAACGAAT
>CAIGRL010063743.1:0-11184 GCA_903798325.1 Fraxinus xanthoxyloides | reverse complement strand
TGCAGTTCAGTAAGGGTTTCAGGAGAAATGAACCCTCATTTTTGTGCGCTCTTCAATCTGTGGAGATTGAAGAGGCGATCGATCCTATTCGAAAGCCTATCACAAGGCTTGAGGAAGTTAAGGATAGCATGTCGGAGGAGTTGTCTAAGAAATTGTCGCCTAGGAGGGTAATTGATCGTGAGATTGAACTTGCTCTAGATGCCAAACCTTTTCCCAAGATCGCGTACTGTATGGCTTAGCCGGAGCTTCAGGAGCTTCCAAAATAGTGGGAGAAGTACTGAATAGAGGGGACAACATTACAAGTTATGGGAAAACTTGTCTTGTTCATCAGAAAGATAGGGTAGATCATCAGAAAAGGGTATGCTTACTGGAGCCCCTCTTCGTCCCGAATAGGGCTTAAGGCATTTTTTCCCTTTAAATAGATTATCAATAGCGGGCTTAAAGCCTTGAGTAATGACCCATCAATAGTGGGCTTAAAGCCTTGAGTAATAACCCATCCCGGCTTTACATCATCGTCCCAAGATTTATTTGGCATCTATAATACCCTACAAACCTCCACTTTGATGTCAAATGTACCTGCAAAGAGAAGAAAAACAAGTTAGTTTTTGTACAATATGAATTTAAAATAAATTTAACATCACGTACCTTTACCAATATTTGGAAGTATAAGACAACTAAATTTTACCAGGGAAAGCACTTTAGTGTCCATGTCTATAGAGTTGTAGTCACAATGCACTTTTTCATGTTTTATCAAATTTTTAGATACTACATCTCTAATAAAATACAACATAACATCTATATATTTAGTGAGTTCATGAAATACAGGATTCTTGCATAAATGAATAGTTGATTTAGATTGACTGTTAGAGTATACAGTCACATTGTCACTTAAAGTACCAAGTTCATTAAGTAAACCTCTAAATAGCTTCAATGGTAGCTATATACTCAGACTCGGTAGTAGATAAAATCAACAGTATGTTCTAGTTGGGACTTCCAACTCACATAAGAGCCACATAATGTAAACACATAAAAGGAAGTAGACATCCTATTGTCCCTATCACCACTGCAGTCAACATTTGTGAGACCTTTAAACTTCACACCATCACTATCAGAATTATAAATTAATCCTTCATCAAAAGTACTCTTTAAGTACCTAAACAACCACTTTAAAGCTTCTCAATGTTAGGGACTAGGATTAGATATGTACCTGCTTAACACACTCATATTATAAGCCAAGTTAGGTATAGTGCAAACCATGAGATACATAACAAATCCTATCACGTTAGAGTAAGACACATTACTCATAATTTTTTTCTTCTTCATTAACAGGCAATTTGTCTTTAGATAATACAAAATGTACATACAAATAGGATTTAGTCTATCCCAATTAATTTTCATACCAAGGATTTGCCTAGCATTTCCCAGGTCTTTCATATCAGATTCTTTGCTTAGTTCCATTTTAATCTTGCTTACTACTTTATGTTAGGTCTAATTAATAATATGTCGTCCACATAAAGAAACAAATAGATGCACTATTTGTTAATGTTGTGGTGCAGGTAATACAAGCAATGATCGAACTCACTCCTCTTGAGACCAATGAAAAGTGCATAAGAATCAATTTTTTTATACTACTCGTGTGGCGACTATTTAACCCACAAAGAGATTTCTTTAAGAAACACACCTAGTCAGGCTTAGTTTTATTTTCAAAACCTTAGGGCAGACTCATAAAAATCTTTTCATCAAGATCACAATGCAAAAAAACAGTTTTGACATCAAATTGTCCAAGTTTCCAATCACAATAAGCAACAAAATAAAGCATGACCCTAATAATAGTATATCGACAACGGGATAAAATATCCTATTATAGTTTATCCTTTATTTTTGTGTTTACTTCTTGGCTACTAACCTAGTCTTATATCTCACAAACTCACTCTCACTAGTTTCCTCCTTAACTTTATAGATACACTTGCAACCCACTTTGTATTTATCCTTAGGTCTAAGATTGATTCTTACTAATTAAACTCATCTCTTATCTCATGGTACGTATCCATTCCTCAGCTTTTTCACCCCTCACAGATTCTTCATAGGTTTCTGGTTCTGTATCCACCAAGTCTTGGTAACTAACGTAAGCTATGGTATAGTCAGACAATCTTTGGGGTTCCCTACGTGGTCTTTTCTCTCTATCTCTAGCCAATTGATAGTGACCTAGAGGGTCTTGATCAATGGGATTGTCCTCTACAATCACCTCATCACTTCCTATATTCTTCTGATTTTACATATCACTCTCCACCTTGCTCGTGGTATTAGGAATGTGGACACTAATTCACTCCACCTCGATTAGGGACTCTTTTCTAACAGTTTCTTGTTGTTCTTCACTCTCTATGTAAGGCATCTCAAACTCATTAAAGGTGACATCACAACTAATGATAGTGTTAACCCCATTCTAGCTTCTATCTCATATCCTATATCCATTCACTTCCTCAAGGTAGTCTAAAAATACACACTTCTTAGTTCTAGGTTTTAGTTTTCCCTTACTTTGATGAGAGAAAGCAGCACAGCTAAAAGTTCTAAGCATAGAATAATCAGTACATTTACCGCACCACTTTTCCTTCAAAATATCACCATTTAAAATAGCGAAATGAGTCATATTAGTCAAATAGCATATAGTCATAACAATTTCATCCCAAAAAAATTTAGACACGCTAGAACTTAAAATCATACATCTAAATTTATCAAACAAATTATTATTCATCCTTTCAATGACCCCGTTTTGCTGCGGTGTGGAAGACACTGTCCTATATCTAGCTATGCCAAATTCATTACACAAATTGTCAAATTCAGAATTACGAAATTCAAGACCATTATAAGTACGCAATTTTTTCACCTCTTTATCCATTTGATTCTCCACTTTAGCTTTCTAATTTTTAAAGTTCACAAAGGCTTCAAATTTATCTTTAAGCAAATAAATCAACATACATCGAGAGAAGTCATGAATAATAGAAAGAAAATACTTGTTACCACAAAAAGTAGGATTGCTTCCCGGACCCAACAAATCATTATGAATGTATTTTATATCTTTAGATATTTTATGTGTGTTACATTCAAATGGCACCAAGCACACAATGATTGCAAAATGGCGTATCCGATATTCGACACATGATCCTTACCAAACATACCCTTATCATTTGTGTCATTTCTGTGTGTGATTAGTGTCATGATAATGGAATTTAAACTTCTCATCACCTCAGCATGCGTAATGTATATGCCATTTCTCCTAGTAGCCTTAAAAGCTCTAAGTGTAAACATTTCATAACACCCTCATCGAGTGCACCTAAAACTTGTGCGCTCTAACTCCCAAATCAGGTTCATATCCATATGTGAAATATACCTAACCTCTTTCAGTGTGTATGCATAAAACCATTATCAAATCTGACTATCGTGCTACCTATGTTAACGATCTTATATGCGATTCAACACCATACACCACATTTTATTTGAAATAACATGAAAAAAAAGCACTAGAATCAAGAATCCACTCATGCATATGGGAGTTTATAGAATGTTATCTCAACTGTTTCGGTCTTGAAGAGCATGTAAACCTCACTAGATTTATCTGTCAGGACAACAACATTTGCCTCGCTGGGTTCTCCAGCCCTCTTCTATCTCACCTTGTTTTTTTTTTCTTTATGGCACTCATTAATGAAATGTCATAGTTTTCCACAATGATAACATTTCATCTCATTTGCCTTCTCTTGTGATTTGGATTTATCTTTACTTTTCTTTTTGCCACCATCGTTTTGTCCCTCACCATTCCTAAAATTAATTCTACCTCTCATTTGGGGAATATCTACTATTTATCTCTCGTTTCTATTAGTTTTTATCTCCCTATCCTTACTCTTAAGGAAATTACCATATTTGATAGCATTCTTGATTTCCTTATAAATATCAAGAATAGCATTAAGATGGAAAATAGCCTTATATTTTTCATACATTTTATTACCATAATTAGTAATATCTTGTGCAAGTTTATTGAGAATGTCAAGATTGCCATCAAATTCTTTTGAATGATCAATTTTAAAATTGAAGGAACTTTCAAGTAAGAAAGGCTTGTTTGGAGTGGATTAGGTCAACTAAAGTTCATCTAACTTTTTGCAAAGTTTTTCACTATAATCATGTTTACTAACTTTTCGCGAACCGAAATCAAATCAGAGCAAAAATAATAGAGGTGTATGCAAGTTCATCGAATTCCTTTCCATGATCCCTAGTCACAGTAGTAGAAAACAAGTTGTCAATTTCTCTTTTGTTGTTCCAAAATTCATTTCATATTTTATTGCCACATTAAAAAATAACTTTTCCATAAAAGATACTCAAGTCAAAACTTTGCATAGAAATCTTAACAAATAAGACAAATTGCACGTAATCACCTTCAAGAAAATAACCACAAAGAAATATATCCTATAGGTCCTAGATATATGCCGATCTAAATTTCCAAGAATTTGTAAGACTTAAGATCTCAGATCAAGAAAATTTTTTGAGCGGGTAAAATCAAGGTGACAGTTCTAATAAATATTCAAATCGTCATCAAGTACAAAAATATGCAATAATTACAAAAACCCGTCCAAATCACAATAATATAGGCAAATAACCTAATTTCTGGCAGCAAGCAATGGCTACTCCACATGGTAATCACAAGCATGTTGGCCAACCTACATGATGGCCTAATGTTGTAGATTATTAAAAGGTTTCAACCAATTTATCAGAGTTGACATATCCGTAATTACAAGATATGTGAAAATTTAATTTTAGGATTCAAGTCCTTGGTGCAAAATCAGCAAATTCACGCTTCAATTGCGTCACATACACACATTTGATTTAATAGAAACTAATTTTAAGCACAAAGATCCGATCTTTCCTGTCACATGAGCCACAAAGAGGTTCTGATAACATTTTGTAGAGAAAAGATCAACACCTATTAATCAATACAAACACAAGAAGTTAGATCTAATCAATAGGCATAATGAAATTAATGTAACCATAACCAAAATAATACTCCCCTATCAGGGTTGAATGAATTGGTGCTATAAAGTTAATGTTTTGGGGCTCTATTTAGGAACCCAAAATCACATAGCAGCACCACACAAATTGGGCCAATAGATCATGAAGAGATCACCCACAATCATGAAGAAATAGCCAAGAAAATCATGATAGCCCAAGAATAGCTAACCAAGAGTGGGGTGAATTGATTTTTATAACTTTTTTGAAAAATTAATCTAAATTTGAATACCTAATAACTAGATAGATTAATTCAAATAAATAGCACAAACATGAAATCAATAAGTAAAGAAGGATAGAGAATGTAAACAATATAATTATGGAGGTTTAATCCAACGCAATTATCTACGTCCTTCGTATCCGAGCTCTCCAGCATGAGCAAATCCAATTTCACTATGTTGATTGACTTGTGGTGTAATCAAATCCTTTACAAAGCTTTCGATAACTTACAAAAAAGGAGTACCGATCTTTATACAACATTGAGCTTTACGGGACATCAACATGACCCCATAAGTTTAAAGAAAATAGATTATAAAACTTGAAACTTCTCTCTTAATAAATGATATGATCACAATTTAGTACCAATAGAGAAATATGCTAACATTTTAATAAATAACAATGAATGAAACTCAAGTGTTAGATATCAAAAACTTTGATGTGTAGAATGATCAAAAGTTAATTTGATAAAAAAATCTTCAAGACTAAAATGATCTGATAATAAATGATATGAGAAATCAATGCAATTTTCCTCAAAAGAATCTCACTTGAATGCTCTTGAATGTGTATAATTGAATGTAAAGTGATACAGTATTTATAGCACTCAAATCGTCAAAATTTTTGCTCAACTGGACGTCCGCTGCTAACCGTACGACTGAAACTAGCTGTTATACGTCAGAAATTGGAACGGTAAGAATTTTGACCGTTGAAGCCACCAGACATCCGCCATAAGAAAGTGTAAATACTTTAGGGATATATACACTAATCCTGTCAAATTAATTGTCATTGGTAAATAATTTAAAAGTCAAGTGAAATTTTTTGTGACATCGAAAATAATTTTTATGCGAGCGTTTCTGTGAAAAGTTTATCTCGTGCATAAAAATTTAACTTACGAGCTTGAAATGATTCATTGCTAAGAATTAAAGTATTTTACTTTTATAGATGTATTCAAATCATCTAAGACTAATATCTTCGATTGATTTGGCTTGATTGCACGATTTGTTGCTTGATTTTGAATTTGGTACAAGTGCTTGATTTATCTCCAATTGTGTCGACGCGAGTGCTCGATTTCCAAACTTGATTTGTGAATGCTCGATTTCCATCATATTCGTAACATGTAACAATGAAGACTCGAATATAAATGTTAGAGATAAACATAATTTGTTTGTTATAATCAAAACTCGAAATCAACCACAGGTCAATAATTTCTCCCTTTTTGATTCTGACAAACAAGATGATTTGCAGAATATGATTGAGCAATCTGATATCAATTTATCATGCAATTCGCATGCTCCCTATCTTTTACAAGTTGATAACCATGCATTTAAAGTATGATTTTCCCTTTTCCCCCTTTTTTTCCATACATTCTAAGCGTATTATTGTAAAAACGAATCATGCACAATCATCTCACTTTGCATTCCCCCTTTGGCATAAACAAAAAAGCATGAGGCAGAACATGGATCACAATAACCATAGCATTGATCTTAAAAGAAAATAACCATAGATAATGATATCCGAAACAAAAGAACCTAAACATAAAGATTGTGGATAAGTCATAAAAAACATAAAGACAATCTAACATAAAAACAAAATCGAGATATACGGTTCCCGAGGAGGCGGTGGAGGAAAAAGTGCATAGAAGTGAGTGTAGAAAGCGTTCTACTAAACCTGCATGTCCTCTTGTTGTGCTTGGATGGCACCCTGTTGAGATCGAATGGTGCAACTCCTGAAGCATCCCTCCAGTCCATCCACTGAAGATGTAAGAGAATTAATACTGCCATTGAGAAGATTGTAGTGATCCTAGGTAAATGTGAAACCACCAGATGAAGAGTGAGGAGCACTAGAGGCAAGAACATTGTAAGGAGGGTGCAGAACTTGCAGTATATCATTAGCATCATCATCCTCATCACCTTTAAAAGATAGAGTCAATGGACTCGAGGTGGGGTCAAACCTTTTTGTGTCTACCACCCATTAACCATATTCTTTTACTATTTTCATTCGTTTAAGGGTTTGAATGTTGATAGTGTCAGTAAGGCGAAGTTTAACAAAATTCTCATCGTGTAGTGGAATGTCAAAATGTTTAATTTTTTTTGTAAGAAGCATTTTGTAAGTTAAAGCTTTAAGATGACGCGTAGAATTTACAAGTTTCATGAGACCTAATGTAATAGTTGAAAAATTTAGTTTTTGCTCAGCAAGAAAGGAATAGAGGATAAAAAGATCAAAAAAGGTTACTTCGTCTCGATGACCCTTTCGAGGAGAATCACATGCGTAATGATGTTTTGTAAAACTTTGCATGGAAGTGTTGCTTAATTTGCACTAAGGTTTGTGATGTTTTCAAAGTCCTTTCCGATAACCCGAAGACATGCATCGACAGGGTTATACCCTTCAAAAGTAGGATGAGTTTTATGAAGAAAATTTTGAATATCACATGGCTCAAGTTCAAGAATTCACAAATGAGATCTTTGTTGATGGTGATACGAACATTTTTTAAAAAACATGAAATCTCATCCGAATGAGGAGTAATAACCATATTTTTATAAATTTCTTTCATAAGGGGATGATATGCTTGGTCTTCTAGATTAGCTACCGACATCCACCCCAAGTTTTCAAAATATTCTTCAATATGAAATGCAGGTGCTTCAATAGCAAAGTCGACAAAATTAACATTCTAACCTATTAAAATGTGAGACTTTTCAAATAGGTTGGCAGGTACCTCGGGCTCCATATTGAATTCTTCATCAGATGATGGTTGAGGAGATCGCCTCATCGTGCTTTTGAGTCTTTTGCCAATTCTTCTAGACCCCGACATTGTAGAAATATGATAGGAAATGGATAGGTTTAAATTTTTTTTTAAAATGGGATTTGGTGGATGGAAAATTTAAATTTTTGGAGATTTGATGATGTAGAAGTAGTGGGTTTTCAGCATGTCGATGGAAAATTGAAGAGTGCAATTGAGGATTTAGAGTGTTTTTGGGGAGAGAATTGAGATAAATTTGAAGAAACAATGAGGAAATTTGGTCTAGTTCACGAAATCACAGATTTTATCCAGGATGTACCGGATGTCCGGTTGAGAGAGCTAAAAAACTCTGTAAAAAAGGACGGGTCAACCAGAAGTCCGCTTTGCTCATCCGTTCACCTTTTTTTTTCTTTTTTTGAAATAAAACATACTAATATGATGCACATGAATGAAAACATGTAATCGCATGTACTTAATCATGTATTTCAAATTCATCAATAATGCTTAACACCTTCTAATATGTGAGAAACAATCAAGAGCTAGAGGCTTAGTGAAGATATCGGTCAATTGTTTTTTCATATTTATAATTTCTAACATGGTATCGTTCTTTTGTGTGTGATCTTTTAAGAAGTGATGTTTAATTTCAATATATTTCATTCGAGAGTGCAAGATGAGATTTTTTTGACAAGTTTATTGCACTAGTGTTATCACACATGATAGGTGTATGATCAAAGGATATGTGATAATAGCTAAGAGTTTGTTCATCTATAGAACTTGTACACAACAACTAGCGACCGAGATATATTCGGCTTCGACGGTAGACAATGCAACAAAATTTTGTTTCTTACTAAATCATGATACAAATGAAAAGCCTAGAAAATAACACATTCTGCTAGTGTTTTTACGATTGATTGTGAACCCGGCCCAATCGGCATCCGAATAGGTAAGAAAATCAATGTGGGTGCCATTGGGATACCAAAGCCCTAAAGTTCTAGTGCAACTAAGATATCTAGAAATGCGTTTCATGGCCTTAAGATGTGATTCTTTAGGATTTGATTGAAATCTAGCACATTGACACACACGAAACATAATATTGGGTCTACTTGCAATTAAGTAAAAAAGGGATCTGATCATACTTCAATATTTTGTTATATCGACGGACGTACCTTGGTCGTCCTTGTCCAATTTTATGGATCGTCTCATAGGGTTGTTCATTGGCTTCAAGTCATCCATATCGAATCTCTTAAGCATATCCAATATGTACTTACTTTGATTGATGAAAATTTCATCACAAGTTTGCTTAATTTGGAGACCGAGAAAGAATTTAAGTTCTCTCATTATGCTCATTTCAAATTCTATGCTCATGCACTTAGAGAATTCTTCTCAAAGATAAATATTACTGGCACCAAATATAATATCTTCAACATAAATTTTAATAATGATCATATCGTTCTTTTGAGTTTTAGCACAAAAAAATAAAAAATGGTATCCACTTTTCCATTTGAAAAACCATTTGAAATTAAAAATTTGTTCAATCGTTCATACCAAGCCCTATGAGCTTGTTTTAGACCATAAAGAGCTTTTCATAGTTTGATAAAATAGTCCGAATATTTGTAATTTTTAAAATCGGGTGGTTGTTCAACAAATACTTCTTGAATAAAGTCGTAAATAAAATCACTTTTGACATCCATTTGATAGAGAGTGAGTTTTTTATGGCAAGCAAATGCAAGAAGCATGCAAATGGATTCTAATTTAGCCACTGATGGATGCCTTTTTCTTCATTTTAACCTTGTGTCACTAATCTAGCGTTGTTACGCACAATTATTCCGTTCTCATCACATTTATTCTAAAGACCCATTTAGTACCAATGATGGTTTGATCATTTGGTCTAGCGACTAAATCCCAAACATAGTTCCGTTCAAATTCATTAAGTTCTTCCTGCTTAGATAAAATCGAAAATTCATCAAACTCGACATCTTTGAAGTTATTTGGTTCAATTTGTGAAATGACTACACAACTACTTAAATGATTTTTAATAGAGGCTCTAGTAGTAATACCTTTTGATGGATCGCCAATGATTAGTTCTTTAGGATGAGAAGGAAAAACCTCCATTCTTTTGGTAGATGCAAATCATTTTGGACTTCGGTTGGCTATTTTTTATTTTGTCGAACATTTTTTCCTTCTTGACCTTTATCTTGTAGATTTTTCTTATGTTGATCTTGAATAGAAATTTGTTTGAAGGGAGTTTCCAATCCTACATAATTATCAATAAATTTCTCACGATCAAGAGAGTTAGTTTCATCGAAAGTGACATGCATAGATTCTTCAAAGATTAGGGTTCTTTTGTTGAAAAATCTATAAACTTTACTAGTCGATAAATATCCTAGAAAAATTTCAACATCAAATTTTGAATCAAATTGAGACTTAAGAAAAGAATCCAAGTGAATTTAGAGAAATCATCAACGATAACGAAAGTATAGTGTTTTCCACCTAAACTAGCGATTCTTGATGATCCAAAAAGATCAATATGGAGTAATTGAAGTGGTTTTTTTAGTGAATGAGTGCAATTTGGGTTTGAATGAACTTTTCACTTGTTTACCAAATTGACATGCATCACAAATTTTGTCTTTTCAAATTTTGTCTTTTTCAAACTTCAAATTTTGTAAACCTTTAACAAAATCGTTTTTGGAGATTTTTGAAAGAATATCCATCCCAACATGACATAATCTTCTATGCCATAGCCAAGTATCCTCTTTCAAACTCACTAAACATTTTTCATTATTTTCAAAATCAATATTTATGATATAAACATATTTACTTCGACTTTCTATAAACAATACCTCTTTAGATGTAGCATCCTTAATGAGACATTTAGAAAAATCGAATTTAATATGATATTCTTTATCACATAATTGACTAATACTAAGTAAATTGTGTTTGAGATTATCTACCAATAGTGCATTCTCAATGGAGGGGAAAAGATGATTACCAATATTTCCAATTCCGATGATTTTTCCTTTTTGCATTGTCTCCAAATGGGACATGACCTCCATCCTTGTTTTTGAAGTTTGATAGTAAAGTTCTCTCTTTGGTCATGTGCTTTGAACACCCGCTATCTAAGAACCATTTGCTTGTCATCTTCTTTGGTACCTACAAAAATAGTTCGATTTTTTTTTTTT